>JARVGW010000624.1:20348778-20360699 GCA_031762495.1 Anablepsoides rubrolineatus | reverse complement strand
TTACTAAGCAGGGGCTCTATCAAGGAGGGGGCCAGGGGGGCAATGGTTGCTTTAAAAAAATGTCACATTTTTCTGGAAATCAGCTTTCTATGCTCACCTTCAACTGCTCTTTTGAAAAAGACTTTACAGCTTCCACAGGTTAGAACTCCATAATGGCAGCCAGATGCCTCATCACCACAAATCACACACATTCTCTGAGGCTGCATCCTGGAGGGAGAAAAAAAAGACAAACTCACTCTTTTTTGGAGTTATCTGAAGCTTGTAAATTGTTTTTTTATGGCCAGTAAAAGTAAACTAACATTTTCTGCTTTTTAAGATGTAACTTTTTGAAGTTAATTGATGACTGAAATAAAGAGGATCTGGCACAGAATGTATTATAAGGCTAATTATTTAAAGGTAAAATAAATAATAATAAATACCCTGGGAATGCAGAAAAAGGGGATGGGTTCCTCTGAGATAGGTTCTGGTTCTGGATTCCATCGTAGCTGCTGGCTGGGAACGCATCGTCGGTGACGCTCGCCGACCAGAACTGCGGCTCGCCGGGGGGAGTCTGCAGCTGCCAGCGGGCAACCGCGTGCTGCGCGGCGGGAGAGTGCGTGCCACCGTCGAAGCCGATGCCAGCCTTGGTGGACAGAGCGCACCTGGAGTCGGCCCTCACCTGGCTCGCGAGCTGCTCCGACGGGTTCAGGTCGATGAGAAAGTTCGGAGAGCCGTGCGCCTCCAGCCCCGGCCGAGGCGCGCTGAAGCCGCTGGGTTCCCCCTCGCCGAGCGCGTGGTGGGGCTGCTTGCTGTCCGCGTCGCAGCAGGTGTCCAGGGCGGGTATCTCGGGGGACGGCTCGAACCTCGTGCAGGAGGCGTCCATGATCACAGAGGGCTCCTTTTCGTTTTTGATGAACTTACAAGGAACCCCTGAGGTGGAGGACTGGCCCAGACTGACGCCGGGTACACTGTCGGACATGGCCGCGCTCGTCCTCTGAACTTTGACAAACTCTTCCCACTGGGCATGGTCGCTCTTTAAATACTCACTGTTTCGGTCGTAAAACGGTTTTGCAGCCAGTGAAGCATCGATGACATTACAGTCTTTGTAAACTGCGCAGTCGCCGCTTGGATTCAGAGCGTGGATCTGCGCGCTGGAGAAATTACGCGCAGAGGACATGCAGCTCAGAGATCGTGACTCGGCAGATGATTTTGAAGCGGAGCGACTATAACCAGCATCAACCAGGTCACTTACTCTCGAATTTGTCGAGTCAGCAGTCGAAGTGGTGCTGATGGCGCTCATCTTCCCGTTTATTTTGTTTTCCATATTAATTTCTTTACTCCTGAAAGCGCGAAGCGCGTTCACACCCTGCGCCGACTGAAAGGTGTTTGATAAGTTACAGTTACTCCTCCCTGTCAACCCGCTCTGACTCTTATCTTTTACATGGAACAGAGTTTAGACCCCATGAAATATGTAGGAGCTGTTTTTTTCTGTTGTATTGTTGTCAGTCAGAGCGCAAACACATCCTCCTTCCAACAACTAAAATGACACAAACTAAAAGTCCATCCTGTGTTTGTCCGTGTCATGTTGTAAAAACCTAAAATACGCTCCTCGTTCTTCTTCACAGATTTCCAATATTCCTCATTGTGACTAAATATCCAACTGTTCAAAAAGATGGAAAGGAAAGCAACAAAGCTTGAATCCCTCCTGAGATGAGTACAGTTACACTGCACTGCCCTCACAGCAGACCCGAAGCGCCAGCCTTCCAATCACAACCACTTCTGAGTCAAGGGCCAAAACAGTCCCCGCCTACAGTTCAGAAGTGCAAGACTAACCCATAAAAATTATTAGACTAAAAGCCACTGTTGGCAAATCAGGTTTCCTTGATCTTATTTATCTGCAGCACTAAACTTTTAAAAAGTAGCTCCAAAAACTTGTACATTTTGCTGAAAATCAATGCAGACTTGATGATTGGATTTGATCATTCAGAGTTGCTTAAACCACATGGGTCAAACTGTTTGATCCAGTTGTCAAGTTTCAGAAATTGAAATGTGAACTGGTTGGACATGATGGTGCAGAGGAATGGCTGTGAGACACTAAAAGTAGAAATCATCAACTGAGCAAAGTACAGGCTCATGTGTTCCAATCATCATCGTCGTGTCAGTTGCACATTTTTTAAAGAATATTTGACTTTTCTCACTGGACTCATTGGATTTACTTTTCTGTTATCCTAGTTAGAAGACAGAACAGGTTTTACTGGTTAATCAGTGGAGTGTGGATGTTGCTGATGCATAAAGTCATGATGCACACTCAGTCCTTGGCCCTATCTCCTGCGTCATTCTTTTTGACAACATCAGGAGGGATTCTCATGCTGTGGCCCACATAATTCCCAGATAACAATGACACATTCGTATCAGGATGATGTGTTCTGTAAATGCTGAAATGGCCTAGTTTTCTCACAGAACTTTTATCTGCAAATGTGGCTCAGAGTGTCCAACAGCAACTTCCGCTGCCTTTCTCAATCAGCTGCTGCTCCTGCAGGAGATGGATAAATTTAATCAGGCTCTGAGATATAGGTCCATGTGCAAAACTCTATTTTCAGTTTTGTTTGAGTTTTTAAAAAGCAGTTCTTCGTCTCCTTTAGTTTTTTCTCACAACCTTGCATTATTACCTTTTAGGAACTTGAAGCCGTAGCTTTTAGTTCTCTGTAGTCTAACTTTATAATTTCACCACTGCTCCTACTAAAGAAAATTAACTCTTATGAGGTGAAACAGTTCTGTTTTTCTAACTCATGCATACTTTGTGCTATTATCAAAATGTTAGGTTTATTTAGGAGAGGGGTTCTGTCTCTTTTGGTCTTTGGAACTTTTATACATATAAATTATTAACTTTTTCCCCCATAAAAATATATTAAGATTTTTACAATTCTTCAGCTTCAGTTTATTTGTTATATTTTTGTCTTCTCATGCTACTTGAGCTTTTAATTAGCCATTTTTTTGTTACTTTTAACTCTTAACTGTCCTTTTACTACATGACTTTAAAATAGCCTTTTATCTTCTGCAGCTTTTAGGTCTGTTTTTAGCTTTTAGCTTGTGTTTTATTAAACTCTTACATTCCCTTTTAGTAATGTGATAGCTTTTTGCTATTTTAGCATTTAGTTGCCTTTTGTTGCTTTAGACTTTAACTATTCGCACACGTTTTGCTACCTTTAGCTTTTAGCTAATACTTTTTGGCTGCCTTTGGTACTTTTAGCTTTTATTACAACTTTTAACTTTTAATTTGCAACTTGTAACTTTTTGTTCCTGTTAGCTTTTGCTACTTTGAATTTTATTTGCTTCTTTTAGTTTTAACTAGAAGCTCCTTTTAGCTTTTATTTCTGCTTTTAGTACTTTTAGCTCGCATTTTGTTCCTGTCAGCTTTTGGCTTATGTCTTGTTTTAATTTGCTTCTTTTAGTTTTTAGCTAAATGTTTTGCTCCTTTTAGCTTTTAGCTGCTGTTCTCAGCGCTCAGCTGAAAGTGCATTTTCTGGCTGATATGTGCTTGTTTCTGTTGAGTCTGCTGCAGAACATCCAGGCCTAAACTGCAAACATCTGGTCGTAAAACTGTTAAATATCCCAAGTTTGTTTTAATGTTTTAAAAATCTTTTGTAATCCAAACATTACTTCTGATCATGTCATCATTGTTTAAAAAGACAAGAAGCCCCCTGAGAGGGGCTGCAGACGTGTGGACCACAGAGAGGCGAGCTACAGAAGAGGTCAGACTGTTCTCATTTCTGCAGCTTCACAGCAGGCATGGCAGCACAGCTCGATCTGCTGCAGTCATTTTAAAACCTGTAATCCCAGGGAAGAAAACCAGCTTTCATTCTTATTACTTTCATTAAACCTCACGCTCAACATTTAACTGAGGCAAAGTGATAACAATCAAACAAAAGTTAATGTCTTGTTTTTAACATTTATGTCAAATCTCATTAACTTTATGAGAGAAAAGAAACATTGATCCTAAACTGCTTTATTTTATGACTGGACTAACTGAATGAAAGAAACAAATAAATGTCATTGTTTCACTTGAACTAGTTGATTTTCTGTTGTGCAGTCTTAAATCATAAAAACAGGCTTCAACAAGCAGCTCCTTTCTGTACTGCCTATTAATGTATCAGAAGCTGAAAAAAAAAAGAAAATAAAGAAGGAAAACATTATCATAGTGCCACCATGTGGTTAGATACACACAGACTTAATTAAAATTGCATTGATTAAAAATTCCAGCAGCATTTGAGAACATTTTTTTAAATTCAAACACGTGTCAAGTTGGTGACAGAATTATTTTGGTTCTGATTTAATGTCTCATTATAGAGAGAGTTGAAGAAAGTCCAGGAAACTTCTCTCAGTGAATTCCTTCTGTCCATCTTCCTCTGTAACTCACACGACCTCGTCCAGCTGGCTAACAAACTCTGCCAGTGGATTCGCTCCACGGTTCCCTCGACCCAGCAGCTCGTAACGAAGGCGGGAGATGTCCTGTTTGATGTCTTTCAGCTCACCTGTGCGACAGGAAGCGAAAAAGCTGTTTTTGCCACCCTCCATGTAGTAATCCAAATATGAGAAGCCTTGTAAGATTTACCTTCGTTCACTTTGTCCTTATCCGTGTCTCTCTCTGCTTTAAGAATGTATCTTTTAATGAGGCTGCTCATCACTTTCTGCAAGAAAAACTAATCCTTTCACACTGATTATCTAACAATTTCAAGAAAAGTGATTGATGATTGGTCATCCTAAGGTGATCTATAACCTGTTATAGTCAAAAGATTTTCTGTTGCTATTGACCAATGTGGACCCAACTCCTACATATGTTTGTTACAGCAGGTCTTCCATTCAACTAGGCCTGACACTAGGGTTGGGCGATAAATCGATTTAACCGATTAATTCGAATTTGCAATTTATAAAGATTTAATTTTGGGAAAATCTGGATTTTTTTTCCCAAACCAGTGCACTTTTTGGGGCTTCTGTAGTTCAGAGGCCACCCCACCTGTCCCTCAAGACCAGGGGTGAGCAATTATTTTTTCCCGGGGGCCACATGAGAAACTTATGTTGGAGGGCCAAAACCAATAATACACTGTACTTAATTCTGCTTAATAGTCTTTTTTTTCACCAACTGTTGAGATCAGTAAATTCTACATATTGATCAGTTGCTACTGCTAATTAGGACAAGGATATGCTGTAATATTTATATAAATATATAGTGATGGAGGTGCAGGTAATGTTCTTATACAAACAGTAAAAACAAAAACAATCATAACGTTTCATTTTATTTTTAACATGTCAGTCTTCACAAACAAGTACAAAAACTGTTTTGCAATATGGTTTCAAATTGATACAAAAAGCAATAAGTGCTTTTGATGTTTTTTAGTTAATTTTACTTGTTCAGTGAGAAATATTCAGTCTATCATCTTGGGCTTTAGCAAGTGGAGGAAAAATTGGCTGAATGTGTGAGATGGTGATCATCAGTGATCAGAGGATCTGGATTTGTTGAACTTCACTACTAAGAATGTCTGTTCATATATGTAGGTAGATCCAAATAAGACTGATCTAAGAGCTGCTTTGAGTGCTTTTTTAAAATAAAAAAATACAATTTTTATTTATTTGTGGAGGGCCAAACAGAAGTCACCCGAGAGCCACATGTGGCCCACGGGCCGCCAGATGCCCACCCCTGCTCAAGACGCTTGGTACACGACATGACAAAATGGCAGCTAGCAAAGAGGACAAGAACAGTTTCTTCAGTTATCTGGAACTGGTTAGGTTTTGCAACCTTGGACTTGGAGCAACAATCACCTCACTGCATTATCTGTTTGAGGGCTCTTGCTATAATAAGCAGGAGTAACAAATTTGGGAAACAAAATCAATTAGAATCGAAAATCGAATTCAGGATTAAAATAATCAGAGATTTTATTTTTGGGGGGTGCCATATCGCCCAGCCCTGACACTACTTAGCTTCTCAGATCAGACGAGATCTGGCGTGTTCAGGGGTGGTATTAAGATAAAAGATTAAAGCATTCTAAATATGTCTTTTTGTTATTGATTGATAGGGTTTTATTTTGAACATTTCAATAATAAGTAACCCCAAAAGCTGATTTACCTGATGACGAGTGGGGAGATGAGATTCCTTCAGTTCTTTGGGTTTTCTTGACTAAGATCAGAAACAAACAGCATGAGAACTGCTTCACAACTACACAGAAAACTGTAAAGTAAAAGTATAACAGTAGGGGGCAGTGCAGAACTCTAACCTTTATTAAAACATTACTCTTATCTTATGTCCAGAAACATGTTTTTTTATGTGTAAAACATTTATTTAGCCGTCTTACATTGTTTAGTTCCATCTCATCATTTGAGTTTTCTTGGCTTTTGCCTGTAGGCACATCCCAGAGAAGATGTTTCACTCTCACCATGAGGGAAGCAACAGATCTGGGACTGGGGACGAGGTTAAAGGGCACAGGCAGGGTGCTACCGTGGTCGAAATAGGAGAACCACAGTTTGGCTCGGGCAAACTTCCACTCCACGTCCTCATCATCCTGCAGGTGGATGAGGGACAAGAGGATGAGAAAAGCATCAGCGCCAGGGGGATAATGGCTGATAATGGGTTCGTATTACTAGACAGCACATGAGAGGAAATGAAAATGGAGAATCCTTTATAAATGCGGTGATTAAGCCGTACCTCAATTTCCTGGAAGGAGCTGTTGAACATCGCTATGAGCATGTTCAGCAAAACTATCACCATGATGATGTTGTACACCCCGTAAAGAACATAACCTGTGTTCTCAATGAACTTGTGGTTGATGGTAATCACCACTGATTTCACTTCTGACAGTCCAAAGATGGCCCAGAATAAGGTTTTGAAACTTTCTTCAACTCTGGAGGAAAAGTGGATGAATAAACAAGTTCAGTCTCAAAGCGTGGACTTTTGGAATCACTTTGTATTCTGATGTAAAAGTAATAAAAAACATTACGCAGTTGTTTTTTTTAAACTCACGTTGTAAATGCGACGTTGTGCTTGGCCCCGAGGTAGTGTGAGTAGAGGTTGAACATTCCCACCATGAAGGCGACAAAAACGGTTACGAAAATCACCATGAATTTAAAAATGTCTTTCACCGTTCTCCCCAGGGAGATCTGCAGCGGGCCGAAGCGCTCGCTGGCCGGCAGGATGTACGCGATGCGGGAGAAACTCAGGACGACGGCGATGGCGTAGAGGCCTTCGGAAATGAGCTGCGGGTCCGAGGGCATCCAGTGGACTCTCGCTGGGAAGAAAGGTGCTCAGGGTCAAATGCGCACTAACTGTTACACACTTGATGAATCATCACTTAATTTACTGTTACTTTATATCCGCAAAATGGGGAATAAAGTTTAAAGCGCTCACCTATAGGACAATGGAAAAAAATGTTAAACTGCACCAAAAGAAAATAATAAATTCCGCTATTTGGTCCGGACCAAACAAGTGGACCAACTACTTTTGATTAATAATCATGCAATAAACATAACTCACCATTTTTATTTAACTGAATTCTTTGGTCCACACTTACCCAGCTGGAAGTACTGGATCTCAAAGGGTAAGGTCATGTTGGACGTGTCTCTGTAGTGCTTGTCAAAGTAACACTGTGCAGAACGCGCGTGCCACAAAGCCATTAACCTGGCCACGAAAGAGGTCAAAAAAATTGACAAAATACCAAAGTCAAGAAGGTTCCAGGGTTCTGAGATGTACTCTCGGATGTCTTGCTACCAAATAACTTTGCATTCCTCCCATATTTTACCTGTTGAGGGGGGAAAAATGCATTATTTTATTGAGATCTCACTTAAAAGCAATGTATAACATGCATAAACGTCATGAACAAACACTTTCAGTGAAACTGAAATCACATAATTTACTGTTACTTTATATCAGCAAAATGTGGAATAAAGTTTAAAGCGCTCAGCTACAGGACAATGGAAAAAATGTTAAACTGCATTTTTGGTTTTTTGGAAAATTAGTTCAATTTTATGTTGCATATCATAAATATGAAGAGTAATTGGCTTAAAATGACCCCAAAATGTATTTTTTACTTTACCTATGTGATGTCATTTGAAGTGATTTCAATCGAGACAAAATATAATAAACAAAAAGATGGGGAAATTTTGCTTTACGACTAATAGAATGAATTCAAAATGAGTTGTGATGGAAAATATGCGTAGACTCCTGACCTATAACCCAAGAACTGATGAGAATCTCCATCCAGGTGAAGGGGGTGGTCTTCATCCTGAAGAGCTGGGAGGGGTAGTCGTGGGCGGTCATGTTGGGCAGCAGGGATGTTCCCGTAAAGCGGTCCGCTGCGTTCAGGACCAGCAGGCAGAGAAAGATGACGAAGGAGGCCGTGTGAGCCACAAACTTCAGGAAGGGGCCGCACATAAGTCTGCCCAACTGATGTCACAGGATAGCAAAGAAAAAAAAAAAAATACATAAGTTTTTAGTTTTGATAATACCTTTAAAGGTGGATTTTACTGTATGTAGTTGATGCACAGTCAGTATACGTTTCCAGCTAAGATTGACAACACATCCTGAATTGTTAAACTGTGTTAACAGATTATTTTTAATGCTTCCTTTAAGAAACAATAACATATTCTGTGATTCACCTTACTTGACGGTGCGATCCAGTAAATAAAAGCCAGGATAGGCAGTCCAGCAGCTACACCCAGGACCAGGAGGATTTTAAAGGCCAACGTTTTCTGACACGGTCCAGACAAGTTCTCGTACCAGATGGAGCGCAGCTGCTGCTGGCAGTTTGGATGTGCCACAAACTCCGAGACAGTATCAGAATATGTGGTGTTTGTTTTTGAGAAGAAAATACAGATGGAGAGAGAAACATATTACTATCTGCTCACCTTTTTTACTTCGTATTTTATTGCATGTTTTAACCTGATGAGGTTTGGTCTGCGGCAGGTGCCAGAGTCAGCACAGGACTCGGCGTCACCGTTTAAGATGGCCTCCACTTCCTCCGTGTTTCGACACAAATCCAGGAGTCCCACCACAAAGTCTTTACACTGCGCAGACAGCTTTATGTACTCGTTCTGTCTCACACACAGAGAGACAACAAAGACAAGATTTATATGACTCCAGCTGAGTCAGCATTGTTTGCCTGTTTTTAGATTCTTCTTTTTTTAAACTCTTAAACTCTTCAGCATTATTCCTCTGTTCTATGTGATCATAAATCAGACGTTTCAGCTCATTCAGAACATTACAGCTGTGGTATTTGAGTTTAGGGCTGCCATGATTAATCGACTAGTCGACGACTAATTTAATAGTCGATTAGTTGTTTTTAGTGGTAACCGGGGTAGACCGTGGACGTCACAAGAAATTATACAGACAGGCTCTGGTATCATGGCTAGACAGCAGCGGAGCACAAAAGTGTGACATCATTTTAAGAAAATGAAAGAGAAACCTGTACAATGCAATATCTGCAAGGCAGAACTTGCCTTCCATAGAAATTGATTTTAGTTAGCATATAGCTAAAATCTAACATTGGTTATATAATAGCAGCTGCATTCTGGTGCGATAAGCTGTATGTTTTATATTCAATTAATGTATGATCCGATTAGTCGACTAATCAAAAAAAATAATCGGTGATTAATCGGCTATAAAAATAATCATTTGTAGCAGCCCTATTTGAGTTTTAGACTTTTTATACAATTTTTAAATGTTTTATACTTTATTGAAATTAACGAGGAACTCTTCAAATCCTAAAAAATCTGCAGCGTGCTTGCTTTATTTGTAGCTTTTATCCAATGTTTTGTTGCTTTTAGCTTTTATTTAGCTTTAATTTTTACTTTATTAAAGACACACGTAGGTCCCAAGTCACACATTTACAACAATAGCTTTTCATGTTTTAGCTTTTAGCTACTGTGTTTGCTGTTTTTATGACTATTCAGCTTTTATTTATTTATTTATTGTTTTAACTGTAGTTGTAATAGATTTATTTCCCATATGGAGCTATGTAGTGTTCTAGAAACAGAAAAATAATGAGTAAAAAGAAGTTCTACTGTACCTTAAACTCCTTTTCAGTGTTAGCCAGGGCTGCGAGCTCATTGCTCAGCTCCAGAGCTGCCATCACCGGCTCCTGACTGGAAAGACAAAGATATGCCGGACCGGCCAGGCCTTTGTACGCACTGATTCGAGACTTGGAGTGGCTAAAAGCGTCCTGTCCTTGCCGCTCACAGCAAGTCCTGCACTGACAGAAGCAGTCATGGGGGCGCTCGATGCAGGCCCCTCTCATCAGAAGTATATGCACTATTTCATACTCGTGGCACTGCGAGGCCAGGATGATGGGACTGATGCCATGAGAGAAACATGTAGCTTCAGCATCGTGAGAAAAAATATCATCCAACTGGCTGGGACTGTTAGTCAGCCTCTGCCCGTCTGCAAACACTTCATGGCTCAATATGACCTCCACTATATGGATGTAACCTTTATTGATGGCTAACAGCAAAGCATCCCCTATTCTGGCAACTTTGTTCTTTTTAAGAAGAATTTTACACATTTCTAAATGTTCCTTGGTAACTGCCAGCTGCAGTGCATTGTGGTCCATGTAGTTGACACAGTTGACATTGAGGTTTGGGAGCTCCTCCAGCATCCGCCTCACTTTGGGAATGTTGCCATATTCCACAGCTTCCAAAAACCTCTCCTCGGTCAGGGAGAGACCGGCTGAAGGCTGGGAGGGAAACAGGTGACCGGCGCCCTCAGCACGCAGTCTTCCAGGTTTGGCACCCAAACGTTCCATCTGCAGGATTTTCCTTCACAGCTCCTTCCAAACACAGAAAATGATGTTAGTATGTGATGCAGACAGCAGACAGACACAAGAACTGATAAATGGCCCAAATCCTTGGTTTGGAAAAGCCCTTCTTGCCCTGACAGGGAAAACTTTAAGTACTCTGGTTGGAGTTCAAACACTATTTAACTTATTTTTACTTTTTTTAGTTGTTTGTATCTTGTTGAGTCAAAATGTGTTTTCTTTTTTTGTTTATTTTCTTTTCTTTATATTCATGATAATTATGTTCCTATAGAGGACCGAAACTGGCATAATTACAGACAGTAAGTAACAGAATTCATGTGCAGATCAACTGCTGCTGCCTCAGTTTACATTTAAAGTTCAAAATTTAGTTTAAAACAAAGAAACACCTAAGTGTTGTCCTCCTTTCCTTTGTTTTAAACTGAACTTTAATCTTTAAGATAAGCTCAGATTTAAGGTTTTATATAGTATAAAACAGTAAAATTATGTGCTAAAATAAATACACAAATATTGGAACTAAGCTGGGAAAATAAATATGAAGGTCAAATAAATTATAAAACATGAGCTAAAGTTCTTTCATAATGTAATTGATGCATTTTAAGTGTATTTATTTATTGGTCCATTTTTATATTTCTGCTTTTATTTAGAATTATGTCAGTTTCGGTCCTCCATAATTTGTCACTAGATGGCAGTGTTTGTAGTATGGCTGGGGTTGGTGTGGTGGTTTGGACACATGTGAAGGAGAAACTTCCTTGTTTTGGTCCCAGCTATGGTTTTTCAAACAGAGTATAAAGCCTGACAGAAATGTTTGCTGCTACCCTGCTTCAATGCTAAGTTACTACCGGAGAGGCCATCTGTGTGCTTGGTGTTTCTTTTTACTTCTTTTATTTGAAGGTAACTGAAGTATTGTGTTTAGGGGAAAACAATGAGATTGATTAATGAATTATGTAATGTCTAAACTTATAATGAAATACTGAATGGTTTGGTTTTGTTTACAACTAAATGATTTAAGTAAGACTTAAAGAATGAAGTTCATTATATTTGTGCAAGATTCAAGATTCCATTTATTGTCATAGATAGATAGATAGATAGATAGATAGATAGATAGATAGATAGATAGATACAGTGGGTTGCAAAAGTATTCATACC
>JARVGW010000624.1:20311477-20348678 GCA_031762495.1 Anablepsoides rubrolineatus | reverse complement strand
TGTATAATTTTCTTTCCACTTCACAATTGTATACCACTTTGTGTTGGTCTTTCACATTAAATTCCAGTGAAATATATATGTTTGTGGTTGTAATGTGACAACATATGGAAAAGTTCAAGGGGTATGAATACTTTTGCAACCCACTGTAGATAGATAGATAGATAGATAGATAGATAGATAGATAGATAGATAGATAGATAGATAGATAGATGATTTGAGTTATTTTGTTTGTGTTTTGTTCACTTTCAGCTTGAGTTCTGTTTATTTTAACCTCTGTTTTGCTATTTGTAGCTTCTTTTCTGCTTGTTTTAAATCTAAATGCTCATTTTTAGCTTCTTTTTCTTTTTCGCTTCAAATTTCTGGAGATATGTCCAGTTTTTAGAATTCACAATTTTCTTATTTTTATTTTACTTTTCATCTTAATTCCAAAGAAGGTCTTGAGATTTTAATCTAAGAACTGAATGGTCTCAGCTGAATTTGCACTTTGGCTCCATGTGTGACACCACCCACAGATTCATCATCTGCTCTTTTTAATCACATGGCACGGCGCTGTTGATCCACTCATCCTCTTATCTTATCTCAGGACAAACTCATTTCGCTTTTCTTTTCATTGTGCTAAAGAACAATGATGCTGTCTGAGATAACACAATCTATTATCATGTAAAACTTTTAAAGCGTGATATTAAACACAGAAAATATACTAATGACAGTGGCTATTTCAGTACTAATTGCATCTCGTGTTACAGTCAAGCTAGTTAATCTATTTTCTGTTGAGTAATTACACTGAAATAATGTGGTTATCTCTAGAGCTAATTGCCTCAGCACAACTGATGCAGATGTCAAATGATGAGCCCCATCCATTTAGTCTTAATTAATGTTAACACAATTTTACACAACTGAGCAACTTGGCAAGTGCAAACAGAAAATAAAGCCATGTTTGTTTGAGTCCAGTTATTTATCTGTGGATCTTGCCTATAAGTTGAAACTGTTGCCCTGTTGTACATGCTGTTATGAAAAAAATCTAAAACTGGAATAAAAACAATATATTAACTCAATGATGATGTAAAGATCACTTGTGCTTTTGTGTTATATTTGTCAGGATGTAATGGATCAGTAAATGGAAAAAACATGCATCTGGCAGTTCATTCTTTAATATTAATAGATAAGATTTTTTTTTCTGGAAATAGCACATTCAAGTACTAATCTATTCAGCCAAAAAAAATACAACCATACACTCACCTCTGAAAGGATCGGTCCGACAAATAACTTTGTAATCATTCCCGTTTGAATCAATAGAAGTTACAATTGTCCTCTGATGGTCAGCTTGATGACCACCTTGCAGACTGACTTTCAGTTTGTCCCAGAATGTTTTCATGCTGCCTGTGTTTGCACCCCCAGTGGGCGGTTTTAGGCAGATTTGAAGGTGTGTCCTGCAGACTGGATTCCATTTTATTTCCTTAATCCTTAATCACTGTACTCATAAAATTGCATAAAGTTAACCCAAATGTGAATTTGGTAAGGTAACATTTATTTATACAGCACTTTTCAGCAGCAAGGCAATACAATGTGTTTTGAGTCTTTAAAACTGCGCAATTAGGTATGATTCTTGTAAAATGAGGCAAAATGACCATTTTTTAAACATTTTTTTACAGTGAAAGTGTCCAGGCTACAAGTACAGGCACGTTTGTTGGTAATTTTACACAAGTGTAGGTGTTTGTGTGTGAGGTTTTAGTACAGTCAATCAATATTATTCAGTGTCCATCTGCCCTACAATTTAACTGTACTAGAATAGCAAATAAATGGAAAAGCAAATTTAATAAAATCCTGTTTAATCCAGTTGCAATCAGAAATGAAAAACAAAAGAGCACCTGCACACTTTCATCTCAGACTATAGGCTTTCATGTCATGGAAGGATATTAATCAGTACAAAATATTAAAACTACAACCCCTACATTAATTTGTGTAAAGGTTTGAAGATATGGATCAGTATATGAATCTACACATTTTATTTATAGTATTTAATTTATACTGTAGGCTGTTTAAATCGAAGTGATTAAATTAAACTATTTATTTTTGTGGGGTGTTTAACATGGATTGTTTTGATGTTGCTTCTAAAAACATCATGCCTAAACATTAATCTGAATGTTTGAAATAATAAAAGATGCGTTCAAAGACGTTTGCTTTTATTATTTTTTTTATCTCTGTCTCCTTTTTGGTGTTCTTAAACTTTATTAAAGCTCAGTTAAAACTAATATGTACTATATAATACACTATACTTATACTTATACTTATATAGCTAAAAAAAAAGTTTGTTTCCGTTGTTTTTATGTTTAGTTTTTCCAGATGCTGATGGTGTATTTCTCGATACTGTATATAACAACCGTTTAAGATGCACTTGAAGGCAGCATGCGCGAGCTTCTCTGGTTGTTAAGGAAGTGAGGGTTGCTAACACCGAGCGACTGTACACATACGGAAACGCGTCGATGAAATAGTTTCTTTTTTCTTATTATTCTGAACTGGAGTTGTTTGTTTAGCGGGGAAAGTCACGTGGGTTCAAATGTTTTCTTTACAAATATGTGTTGAACTTAAAAACAGATGAGTTTTTAGTTCGCGGTCTGCGGCGAGAAGTTAGCAGCGACTGTATTCCGGAGCTGGATGTCTGTCAAAACTGTCCTGGAAGGATGCATGTTTTTCATAAAAACTCCTACCTGTCGTATCCTTCATGAGTTCACCTCTTAGTTGAACAGCTGGATTGTCATATAAGCAGTGTGTTTTACTCGTGATTATACTCTTTTTATTAATTACTGAATGTTTGATCCACATACTGTGACGTTGTTATCCTGAGCAGCTCACTCCAGAAACTTCAGGCTGGAAACTGATGGAAACCTCGAACATGAAAGACAGTTTTTGGTTCAAGAGCAGAAGTTGTGCAAAACCCGAGGTCGCAAATTTTCCCTGGAAACGAACCGTCGGAGAAAGTCAGTTTTCATTCATTCATTCATTCATTCATTCATTCATTCATTCATTCATTCATTCATTCATTCATTCATTCATTCATTCGTTCGAGCAGGAAATATCTGGAACCCAAACCTTTTCTATCAGATTACATGAAACAAGTCTTCAATTTCCTTCAAGCATCACAGGTGTATCCACTCTTATTTATAATCTATAGCAGGGCTTTTCAACTGGCGGTCCGCGGGCCACATCTCTTAAGCCCAAACCCCCGGTTTTCTAATTTAATTACTATGAGTTCTTTTAGTTAAACATAGACATGTTTGGTATCTTAAATCGTGTCTAGAAGCAGGTAAAAAACATTTCAATGCACACTGAAGACAGTTAAATTTACAAGCAGATGAAGATAAAATTATGAAAGTGAAATTGGTTTAAAAATTTGGCAAGCCAGAGATGTCAAAATATTATTTGTGTCAAATAGGAGGCAGAATGTTTTCTTTTTGTTTTTGAGATTGTTTAATTGTCACTACTTCTATAGGGTTCTGTGTGTTGTAATCATGATTAAATACAGCAAAAATAAACTATTTCAATGGTAACATATTTTTGTAATACTTGGTTTATTTACATAATGACTTTAATTGCTGGATGTGGCTACTGAATAGCCCTGAGCTATAGGCTAGGCCTATTTATAATTTTAGTCAAAGTTTATTTTTACAAAACATTTTAATACTAACTCTCATTAACTAGTATTTCAGGTGAAATAAACGTGAATAAAAAATGTACATAAAACAAAACAAAATAGGATAAATAAACTAAACTTCTCAGTAAAATATGATAAAGCTTTGGCTCATGCTCTTACAGATTTGGCAGTTT
This sequence comes from Anablepsoides rubrolineatus, assembly GCA_031762495.1. Lineage (NCBI taxonomy): Eukaryota > Metazoa > Chordata > Actinopteri > Cyprinodontiformes > Rivulidae > Anablepsoides > Anablepsoides rubrolineatus. The sequence goes on along the minus strand of JARVGW010000624.1, from coordinate 20,344,853 downwards.
TGAACATTTGAAGGTGCTGGCAGGTTTTCATAATACAGACCTGAAAATAATAATAATAATAATAATAATAATAAATAATAATAATAATAATAAGGGTGGATTTGGTGCTGATTAGAAGGAGTTCTGTTTTGTATCTGTTTAGTTTGAGGAAGTTGCTGGAGAGCCTGGATCTGATTTCATGGAAGCAGTCAGAGAGTGAGGCGGCTGGGAGGGTGGAGGTGGGTGTGGTGGGCAGCTAGGGCTGGGTGTCATCTGAAATAGATCTGTTCTATTTAGGCAACCACTTCTCTGGTGGCTAAAGCTGGAAGGGAGATTCCTGGATGAGTTTTAAACCTGTTTTAAAGATACTAATTATTTTCTAAATGCATGTTTCACAATCATCAGAGACTCAGAGTGTGAGATTGTTTTTTTTGAATTACCAGCTTAACGGGTTGAAATTATGAAGGCAGATGGAAATGAAATTTCTATAAAGTCAAAGAGAGTCTGGGTTTATTTATTATCATAGAAAGAACAGTGGTTGGGTAAAATGCTTTACAAATAAAATTGGATTAGATTATATAGATTATAAATAAAATAAATTCTGAACAGAACTGTTTTGAACCTTTTAGCTACATTTTGCTGTTGTTTTCAACACTAAATGCACATTTAGTATTTTGCTCTTATTGTTTTCCTCAACTAACCCCGCTGTGAGTAGTGGGTGTAATTTATTTATAACTTTGCTGAAAACACGTCTCAGGAGTCAGGTTTCTGTTTCTAAAATATGACCAGAGTAGATTTAATCATGTGCCTCCGGTTCACTGTTTACCATTTTTTATTTATTTTTTATGGCTCAGGGCTTTGGATGAGAGACGAAAGCTGTGGGACGTTCAAGAGAAACGTCTGAGGGAGAACATCCTGCAGCAACGCAGACAACAAGTACAGGAGGCAACTGAGCGCTTCCAAAGGGCCCATCTACCTCCTTCTCAGAGATACAGGCAATGTTGGTGCTTTATGTGGACGGCTTAGAGACTGTGCCAACAGAACTGACACTTACACTTTACTTAAGTGTTAATTTCCTTTATGTTGTTATAGCTCTCAGAAGAGATGCTCCAAATATTGAAGATGCACTCGATCAAATCCAAGGCAATTTGAGTTCACACGGTCAGCAGTCCTGTCTGTCTAGTACCACAAATATTAGCAGGTAAAAATAGTTTTTTTTTAAATGTACATTTCCTTACTGTACACTCAGAATGATTGCTGTAGTGAATGCATCATTATATCAATATAAGGTTACATGATGTCAAAATACTGATGTCCACCCAGAGGTGCATTTAGTTCATCTCAATTCTTATGGGGCGCCAGGTGTAATGTTAAAAAAATCTCACTAACCTATTTTTCATTATCCATTAGGTACTGCTGTACAACGGAGTATTAGGGCCACACAACGAGATTTTTGTATTATTATTATTATGAGATTAAAGTTGTAATTTTATGAGAAAAAAGTTGTAATATTATGAGAAAAAAGTCATAATCATGATGTGTCCATTACCTCATTTCCTACTTATTTTCCTCACATCTGGTGTGTACAGCCATGTGTCTGTGTTTAAGAAAGTCAATGATGACCTGGGTCATTGTTAGATTAATATGCTTTCATCCAAATTAGCTACGTGACGACTAAATCTGTCAATGCATCTATTAATTACAATATGGCTTTTGCACAATTTCCAAGTCCTGCTACTGATAATTTGATACTAATGTGCTAAAAGATTAACTATTTATTTATTTATAGCAATACTAGAACAACTTGACAAGTTGCTCAACATTCCTCATTTTAATGCAGTGGTAATTGCAGTCTTTTTCGTGTAAATGCTACGATATTATGACTTTTTCTCGTAATATTACGACTTTAAACTCGTAATATTATGACTTTAATCTTGTAATATTACAAGTTTATTCTCATAATATTATAACTTAATTTTATTCGACTTTAATATTGTAATATTATGACTTTATTCTCGTAATTTTAACATTTAAAAAAAATCTTGTTGTCTGGCCCTACTTCGTCGTACTGCTGAACCACAGGTACCACCTATTTATTGCATTTAGTGCAGTGACCAGTGTTGATGTTTGCTGCAGCATGATGACATCCTCCTGGTTATCTGACGCTAGCTTCTGCTAGCGTTTCTAACACTGCTAAAAACATTATTTAAAATCTAAATTCAAAATGTGTTAATAAAAACAAACAATATAGGTGCTACCTGTGGTCCAGCAGTTTGAAGTGCAGCTCAGACACCAGCCATAACTGCAAGTTTGATGTCTTGTAGGGAAGCTTTAGCCGCACTGGAGCGCTAGCGGTTGCTATTGTCTCAGGATGATGACGTCATAACATGAGCCGAGCACCAACAGCAGAGGCTGCGTTCCATTCCAAAATACCAAACTCCAACATTAAACTTCAACATTTAAGGTTTAACTTTTACATTTAGATTTAAACATTTAGATTCACGATTTTGTATTTAAATATATATATTTTAACATTTAAATTTAACAAAAAAAGTGAACTAAACTGAACTGAGCTAAATATATTTTACACTTGGCTCCCCATAAATTACCATGTCTTATCTAAAAGTTCCTAAATTAAAATGAAGATTTATATTCTGTGATTGCAAATATAAATAAATAAAAAATGCTCGATCCTGACACTGTTATCTTGGAAAATGCCTGTAACAATGTTATTACAAGTTTGAACCGTGGGAACTGGACACTGGATGAGTGTATCCCTTCACCCACCACTCTTTTTAACCTGATCTGCCTACGCCTGTGGAACAGTGTATAACTGGACCCTTTGACCTTTGTCCATTGCTCTGGAGTCTAATCTTAATGTCCCCATGCAAACTGAAGCTTTTCATTGATTGGTCTCACTGATAAGTGGTCTCCTTTTTACTACACAGCTGTTTTGTCCCAATATCTTGAGCTTTCTTGGCAGTGTATTTGCAAATATGCTTTTATTCTTGATATTAAATTATCTTATAATTTCACTGAACAAGAAATCTCAAATAATAACTATTGAGTATTTTTCTTACAACAATATCCTTCCATCCATCTATTTTCTTCCACTTGTTCTGGTTGCGGGGCTCTTTTGGGAGAATTCCAATGCCTTCCCAGGCTCCTGGCACATTGTACCCAATACTGCAGAAGCTACGTTCACACTGCAGGTTTAATGCTCAGATATGTTTTGAAAAAATCAGATTTTTTTTGGCGTGAACGTTCACATTACATTTTAAATGCAACCCCCATCAGACTCCAGTGTGAACTCTCTACAACACTGATGTGACCCACAAAGACAGCTGTTTACAGAGTTAGCATGAATGCTACTTTTAGCATGTCAAATCTGAAGTTGCCATTCAATCAGAGCCGATTAAATAATTAAATAATTCTCTGACGTGACTTGTTTAGTTTGGTGTTTATATCTGAACCTGCCTCTGACCAGGATTCTCTGGCGAAGCGTTTTATTTTTGGAACCAAGCAACGAGCTGGAAATAAAGCATCGACCGAGTAACTTTAGGATCGATACGCTCCGCGACCGAGGCTGAACGTTACGATCTACATGGAATAAAAAGATGAAGCAACTGGACTTTTGTTTTGGAGCTGAAGACACGTGGAGCTACAGATTTAAACAAAGTGACTCAGGGTTAGTGTCTTATTGAACCTTCACCACCACCTCACTCATGAAAAAGTCAGATGGAATGTGACATGACCGTTCAGACTGCAGTCACTTTTAAAAACATCAGATATGCATCTGAATTTGTCGCGTGCAGACTGTCATAAAAAATTTGACATGGGTGACAGGAGGCAAAAAAATTAGATTTAGGTCACATTTACCTGCAGTGTGAACATAGATATAGATACATTTGACTTTGTATCACTTGAAATTGGTCTCTGTCTTTTTTAAGAACCGCCTATCGTTTCCGACACTCCCACTTCAGCACATCTTCATAACAAATACTTGCTTGAGTAATTCCACGGAATGACTTCTTTTGGCTGATGGTTGTTTTTTTTTTGCTTACTGGCTGACTAATGTATGTTTCATTTTCATCTTCTTTCTTTTACTTGAAGAAGCAGCACTCCATCACCTACACCTCCCACAGCTCCTAAATTCTCTCACCACCAAGCTCTGTCTGCAGTAGAGGCTTATGCTAAACTGCTTCAGGAGCAGTGCGGGATAGAAACGCTTCAGGATCTGCAGGTATTTGGTTATTTTATGATCAGGCAGATGTACTGTATATATTCTTAAAAAGATGGATCATTTTGTCTCCAGGGGACAGAAGTGTTCCTTTAAAAAAAAGTTTTTTATGTCCTCTGGATGAACGGGAAATGCCCTGCAGCTTAGCAAAGTTAAGCTATCTTTTCTTCTGCTAAAATGTGAGGTCAGTAATTTCAGATTTCTGTCCTAAAGCCAAACTGTCATGAACCAATAAATTTAAAATTTAGAAGTTTGTAAAGTGGCCAGAACCTTTTAATGTAAGCAGGTTAAAGGGGATACTCTTCTGTTTTGTTTTGTTTTCTTAAGTTTACTAAAGCTAAAACTGAAGCACTGCATAATGTCAGAGTTTAGATAAAGGTTTGGCTAAAAGGTTAATGACACTTTATGTAATTTCAAGTTACACAGCCAGTCATATGTTTGTTCTACAGACAAGTTCAACTTAATTTACACCTTTTATTTTGCATTTGATTAAAGAATCCCTTCTTATTATGTTCTGATTGAGAAAAGATTCAAGTTTAATTTACATTACAACATTAAATTACTAATTAGAATATTTTAATTAAATCATTTGCCATGCTTTTGGGGGAAATTTATACACAGTTCAATCCTTTTTTACAACCTAATATTATTTATGCCTCTAGGGGGCAGCACTTTAAACAAAATTCAAGGAGCTTAAGTCTATGACAAAATTGAACCTTTTGGGTCAAAATCAGAGGTGTCAAAAATATTTACATTCATTATTTAAGTAGAAGTACAGATACTAGGATATAAAATACTTTTTTAAGAAGTATCAACTCAAGTTTTTTACTCAAGTAAAAGTATAAAAGTTCTGGTTTTAAAACTACTTAAAGTATAGGTAAAAGTAATGAACACTTAAAAAAGCCATTAGGGATAAAAGCTTAGGCTGTGCCAAAGGGTTCTATAGTGTACATCCCCCCCCCCCCCCCATTTTTCTTATAAAGTCAATGATTATAATGTTGAATTAAAATGGTAATGTTAAAAAAGTCTGAAATGTTTCAGCCGTTCTTCATTCTAGGCATCTGCTACAGTATGTCTTGCTGGAATGTGATGGGATTTGTGTCATACAGTGTGTTCAATCTAATAGGATGTCAGAATAGTATATATTTACACTTCTCATCCAACCACAATCAAACTCACAAGGGCTCCATGTATCTGGATAGATTTCTTTTTATTTATTTTTTTCTGAACAATGAAAAACAATTAAAACAAGTCAAAATTAAATAGAAGTGAAATACTTTTAGCATTTTTAAAAAGTAAGGAGTAGAAAGTACAGATAATTGAATTAAAATGTAAGGAGTAGAAGTAAAAAGTAGGCTGAAAAATAATTACTCCACTCCACTAAGTATAAATAACCAAAATGTCTACTTAAGTAAAGTAACAAAGTATTTGTACTTAGTTACTTGACACCTCTGGTCAAAATACAGGTTGGAGTTTTTAAGCTTCACATTTTCTGTCTTTTTTCTAACTTAAAAGAATTGTTTATTATTGAAGTGCAGCTCTATAACCTTGTGTTTTTTTCCTTTATTATTTAATTTATTAGTTTATATTTTTCCTCTTCATACAATGATGTTGATTTAATATTTTTTTACTCTTACCAGCACTCTTTTGCTTTCATTTTTCAGGGCAGCCATGACTCGGATTGTTGTATCTCTGAAAGCCTTTCGAGTAAGGACAGCTTGGAGGACGAGGACTCAAACCAAGACACATCAAATATGCAGCGCTCCAGCTCCTTGTTTTTACTCGACTCCAAGAAGGCCCATTTAGAGCAGCAGAAGCAACGTGATTTGTGTCCAACATCAGTTTCTTTCTCAGCAATGATGCTACTTGATGAAAATCTAACCCAACTTAGAAAACTGCACGAACCCAAACGGGAAAAACAGGAGGACTCTGATTGGGCTAACAATGGCACGATTGTTTCTGAGTTTTTGTTGGATTTCACTTCCATGGAGAAAACGCCTAAAACAGAGAACTCTCCTACACCACATAACAATGACTTGGTAGCTCCTTGTAAACTTCCTAAAGGGGATCAAGATTACTATGAAGTAAAATTCTTACAAAATAATCGCAACAACAGCAACCTGGTGACAAACAGAGTTGTTCTTGGCAACCCAGATGAGTCTCCATATTCCAAACAAGAGGCTCCATTAAATCTCAGAGAACATAGGATCATTGATGATAGCCAGTTAAAATATCAATCACCTTCAGATATTCCTTTCCCTTCCAAAAATAGCAGCAGCAAAGGCATTCATTTTGAGACTCCCCCCAAAAATAACACGGACAATGATGTCCCGTTGCCCACGGAAAAAGAAAACTACGTGTCATCTCGGCAAATGCCCTGCGCTTCCATAAATGATCTCAACAAGGTTTCTAACTTGGAATGTAAAACCGAGAGGGCCTTGAACACAGAATCCCTGTCGAACGCAAGCTGGTCTAAGATTCCATCGGAAAGGCACGCGTCTCCTGAAGAGGCAAAAACAAAAGTACCTGTTTCAGTGGCCACACCTCCATCAGCATGTAAAGTCAAAGTCATTAAAGGAATTCTTAAAAAACAGTCCAAATACATGCCAAGAGATACTTCCTGTACACGTGGCTCAGACTATTTGAGTTTCGCCAAACATATAGCATTAGCATTAAGAGATAGTGTTGAATTAACAAGAGCAAAAACAAAGGATGTGCAGGTCAACAGCACTGTAAGAAAGAAGCTGCGTTGGTTTGATGAGGTTTGGACGGGAGAGGACCACCAGCCGAGCCTTACTAAAGAGTTGAGGTCTCCCGACATGACCCCTGCATCCTCCACTGGCTATCACTTTACAAAAGAAGCATGGGCAGATGTTGGGGTTCAGGTCAACTTGCCCCAGGAACAAGCCGACGAGGTCAAGGTGGCGCATAGCAGCGCCAAGAACAGCGGCCCCAGAGTCCCTCAGAGAGCTCGCTCTTCCAGAACTGGAGGGGGTCCTGTTTTCCTACGGACAAGAAGGGGCACTGTTATACGACCTCAATCTGCCAGCGAGGTGAGTCAGATTGCCAAAACTCAGGGGAAAATCGTGGCGCCCCGCCCACCTCCTCGGACAGAGCGCGTGGAGGAGAAAGAGCCACACGTCGTTAGGACTCCATATGGCCCGAACCCCGCCAGCGTCAAGTATAAACAGGCCCAGGTTATCGAGGAGGCCCTGCCCAAGAACGACTCAGGGAGGATTTTCTCACCTAAGACACATGATGTCATCACAACAGATAGTACTGTTGTGTACACAACTCTGCCACGCTGCTTCTTGTCAGAGGGTAACACGAAAGGCGTGCCCATTTCAGGTCATCAGGAGTTTCACCACAACAGTGGAAGAGGGTCGGTGTTCAGAGAAAAGGGCCTTTGTTTGGACGTCACTCCCACAGATGAAGAGATTTCGCAGCTCTGGCATGGTGTCCGCAGTGCCCTAAACACAAAGGATGGTAATGTATATTTTGGCTGGCGGCCCTTCACACTGCTTAGGCTTAGTGAGGTTTACTGTACATACAGTTCACCTTGGGCTGATTCCTTTCCAGGGTTAGACTGTAAATAATTACTAAACAATGTCAGTACCAGTTGATGCCACAGCTTCTTTATCCACCAGTTTCCAGGGAATTTTCCACTTTCTCTTAAAATGGCATCTCATAAAATTAGGCTGCTTTTTTATGACTTAATTTTGAAGCTCGACAATAACATCTGGGAAAGTGGAGCAAAACACTTGCTGCCTCATGGTTGATGAGTTTGCCTGATCTTAAACCTGCACCAGTTCGTCCCGCAATGACATCATTGTCAAATGCTGTTAAAAAAATATTTTTTCTTTACATGAATATAGAATTTTTTTTAAATTCAATTCAATTTCTTTATTCATTTCATTAAAAACCAAACAAATAATTCTATATACAATATACAATAAGAAAAATAATAATAATAATAAAAATATATATATTTATATGTATATCAAAATCACAAATAAAATGAAATGAAAGGCAGCACAGAGAAGAAAAAAATCTTATATCTGCCCCTTTTTTCCAAGAATAAGTTCATATAACAAAAAATCTATGTTATAAACAAAACAAAAGACAAGAACATCTAATCCCTCTAGAACAAAAAATTATAACTAACACATTATACTGTTTCGTATTTCTTTAACAATCCAATATTATTTTCTTAAACATACACAGTGATTTTAGACGTGAAGAATTGATTTATTGTAGCATTTCATATACTTACATTACAAAAGTGTGTTACAGGCCATAATTTGGAACGTAATAATAAATAAATAAATAAGGTTTATTTAAAATATAATATATACAGTACTTAAAAAATAAAAATATTCCAACTATACACTTAAGTTGATAAGGAGGCTTTTTTTCACATTTCATTATAACCTTTTTTTAATTAAGAATTTGTCATTTAAGTTTATTTCAAAGATGTATAAACAAAATTAAATAAAACAAAAAATGTATAACATGGTGAAAAGATTAAACATATTTTTGAAGGAATGAGAAGAAGTAAAAACATATATAGTTCCACTCATCTCCAAAGCTTACTAAAAGTAATAAAGTCTTCTGTTTCCTCATTCTAAATCCCACAGTAATTATTTCAGTAAACCTAAAACATTCAGTTTACCTATGAAACTTTATAACAATTACAAAAAGATAATTGATATATTACTTTTCTAGACATATTTATCTTTTTTTATTTATTTTTTAACTAAAATTTGTTATTCATTTTACATACACCTTCACATAGATATGTAAATATGCACAACGTTCTACTAAATAATACAGTTTTAGAAGACACTGTGCTATTTGAGTATTCTTTGGGATTCACGTTTTCTGTAGTAAACACAGAATATCAGAAACATTTTAGGTTTGTCCTGTTTTTGTATGTTTTTATTTGATTTTGTTGTTGCTGCTATAATTCCAGTAAAATATCTTCCTTTTAGACAAAACCCCACTTAAAAGGCAAGCCTTGGAGGGCAGGCAGGCTTCCCAGCAAGCCAGCTCTGGCCAGGGCAGACAGCCTCCTGGCTCAGCGAACAGAAGACTTCTTCAGACCTCTCAGGTAAGTTTGTGCACAGTTGTAAAGTTGCCCAGTGGGCAGGAAGAGTGAGCGCAATTACAAAAGATCAGTCATTCGGTGGGTTTGAACTTGTTTTGCAGACGCTTTCATGCCATCTAATTTACTGCAGGACTTCTATTCCTGAAGAAGATGTTGCTAATATAATAAACCCGAGTTTAAAAAATGTTAAAAGCCTAACCGTGTTTATTTTTGACAACTTATCTTTGATAATGATGTTTTATTTCTTTGTCACAGGAAAAAAAATAACAGTGGAAACATCCTGCAGGTCTAAGAATGTTATAGTTTAAAATGTAATTTTTTTGTTTGTTGTGTTTTTATAGCCTGCAAAGCAGATCACTGAGCTTCTCCGAGCATGTTCAAGTACTCACTACACTAACTTAAATGAAGGTAATGTGTTCCACGTGTGCCTGCATTAATTCTATTCTTATATTTAGTACCAAGTTTATAATAGTTTTGGATTTTTCATTATAGTTTAGTTTTATTTCATTGTGACTTTTTTCTTATTATACAATTCGTTTTATTTAGTTTTTAGAGTAGATTTGCTCATTTTTATCAGGTATTGCTTTTTAATGCTTAGTTTTAGTTTAGTGTAGTTTTGATTATTTCTAGTATTAGTTTTTTTATAATTTGAATAAACATATTTGTTCCTGTAAGTTAGTTAACAAGCAGCTTTTTTTTAGGAAGGTAACATTTGTTGCTTGTTTTCATGGGAGCTATTGAGAGAAGCTAACTTGTCAACAAACAAGTATATATATATAAGTATACATAACTTGTCAGTTATCGTTTTTTCATTTTATTATAGTTTTTATTTATTTTAGTTAACTAAAATGTTTTTTATTTCAGTTTTCATTATTTCATTAGTTTTATTTAAATATAATAACCCTGTTTAGCACAGCTTTACGTTATATTAAAGTTCTTTAATGAATGTATATTAAACCAAAATAAACAAAACAGGTTTTAGAAGGAATGCACATAAATTGAAATGGTTTACTTTACATTTACATGGGACTGCAGGTTTTGGGACTACAGCCCAGTTAGCGCCTGAAGGCCTGCTGAAGTGGAGTCAGGCTGGGGGTGCCGTGGAGGTCACTCAAACACCGGGGCCTGGAAGAGTTCAGCAGCAGGAGATCACCACCATTTCCTTGGAGGAGAAGAAAATCCTTCTCTCTCTAGAAAAACTGAACCAGCAGCTGTCCTGTAAGCATAAACCCACCTGATGATCAACACAAACATTAATGTGTTAAATATATGAAGGAGGACCACTTCTTTCTTCTTCTGTAGATTTGCAGGAACACAGGGGGTGGGATACCAGCACGCGTGGTCTCACAATTTGTGACGCACCTCTTGTGAGTATATTTGTTACTTTTTTTGTCATTTGCACTGTCAAATGTGCCCGTTCTTCACCGAGTGTTTCTGTTTTCAGACAAAAGAAATGAAAGGCACAAACTACTCCAAGCACCGCACTGTTCTATACCAGAAGAAAGTCTGACTTGTTCCTCTGGTCAGAGCAAAAAGAACTTTTTATCTCCAAAAATATATAAATTAAGTATAAATTTCCTGACTATTTGATAAATAAAGAACTATAAAGGCAAGTATCACCAGTAAAATGTTTCTTATTTTCCTGTTTTCTTTAATCAGAGAGTCAGTAATTGTTGGTGTTTTTTACTCAGTATTTTGATTTTTTTTTTTTTAATTTAGTAAAACCATGTTGGAAGTTATTTATGAAACTACTTATAACCCAGACTGTTTATGCTTGTGAAAAACATTTCAAATAAACCTGTACGCACTTTAAATATATACTACAGGTAATACAGAAGTTGTTAATAGAATTTAATGAAAACTGTTGTATCTTAATTTGTTAAGACATACTTACCTGAGTGATTTATTTCTGATTATTAATACTTAATTATGTGGCAGTGGATGATGTGACAGAGTCCTAAAATGTGTTTGTCTTTTATTCACTGCTGTAAAATGATTTTGTGGTCCTGCCAGAAGACCACCAGAAACCTCTTGAATTCAGTTCCTATGAATTCAACTTTTCTTGTTACATTTTTTTAAAGGTCTAAATGGCGTCAAAAGACAACAGCCTTTTTTCTTCTTTTAATTAAAAGCTTCTCTGTCTCCTGTCAAACAATAGGTGCATGCAGGGGAGGGGGGCTGCAGGGATTATTGATGGGAGCTCATCTGCCCCTCCTTCGACAGCGTGTCTGGTTTCGCCCCTCATTGAGCCTGCTAGGACTTGCTCTGAGAGGTGCAAGGAGCCCAAACTCTTTTCAACCGTGATAAAAAAAAACTTTTTCTCTCTGTCTCTCATTGGGTTTAGCCGCAGGTTCTTTGATTGATCGAAAAAGCAGCGATAAATAATGAGACAGTGATGTCTCGCTGCCATATAAAGTCATGCATATGTTCACCTTTCAGCCTAAACCAAAACTGAGAACAGAGAGGATGTTTTTTTTTTTCTGCCTCGGTGTGTGACGACGCCTGCAGCAGAAACCTTTTAACGAGTTCTCTGCAGAGAGATCAGAAATAGACAAATGATAGGGGCTGTTTTTCTTTTTTATTTTATTTGAGAACAATATTGATGTTACTCCTAACTAATAAAACTCACTTCTCAGAAAAATAAAATGTATAAATGTTGATATTTACCACATTTAAGCCTTTCTTATTCAACCAGGACAAACATTAGTGTTTTAAATCAGTACATTTCTGAACAAATGAAGCATATTTATAAGCTCAGAGTGCTCAAATGTTGGAAAATATTAAAAGTCTTACTTAGAGTGTTGTATTTCAGCTTTTCCCTGAACTTAGGTGGCCTAATCTCACATTGCAGTGAACATAATGACACTTAAGCTTTAAGCAGCACAACACAGAGACCCACAGGAGAGTCTTAAAATAAAAATAATAAAAATTGACTTTTACAGGTGCAAGTTTGGGCTTGTGCTGTGGTTCGTTGTTGTGAAGCGTAATCTCTCAAATTGTGCTGTTGCAGTCTATTTAACACGTTAAAACACTGAAGGGTTTGGCATTTTATATTAGGAAAGTGGCAAGAAAGATTTATGTCTGTATTTTTGTTTCATGGAAGAGGAAAAAAGATTTCCTTTAAATTTTTAAAATAACAACAAAGTCCTATCATTCCTTGAAGAAACACATGTTATAAGTTGTCTTTTATGCCAGGATTTTAGACTGAAACGTTAAGTGTTGATGTACTTTTGGTCAAATTTTACTCTCTTTAGAGTTTCACAAAATCCGTTCATGAGATATTTTGCTAACAGACACAGTGATTTTACCAGATACACAAATGCTTAGGTTTTAATCATGCTGCACAATAAGTTGTGCTTAAATTAAGTGTCGAGATTAACTTCCAGATAATAACACACCAAATTTTAGCTCAATGTCTGTACATTTACCTGAGTTATAGTCATTTTTGAGTTTCCTAAACTCAGTTGGATGTGGTGACCAAATTGAATTTTGTTAACTCCAAAAGTTAATCAGTTGTAGATGTACATCTAATGATGATGTTCTGAGATTTAAAAAAAAATCTGTCATTTGGTTCATGAGATATTTTGCTAACAGACAAACCTAGTTGACATTGTTAATGGTAATTTTTTAAGAACAGATCTCCTACGATATGTCAGAGCTCAGAGTTAGTGTTGATGATGACTCTTATCTATTATTACATCCAAATTTAGCTCAGTGTCTGTAATATTTTTTTGTTTTTGTGGTTAAAGTTACTTTGCTGTGGCAGCCATCTTGAATCAGGTTGACTCCAAAATAACATTATAAGTAGATTTTTGTGCCATGATTACATTCTGAAAGTTTTGAGACATTTTGAGAAGTTTTTTCCAAATTAAGTCAAAAAAAATATTAATAATAAATCCTGAAGAGAGGCTGCTGAGATCAACCTGTTGGATGTAGTTACCTTTATCAACAGCAGGGGGCGATCATGTTCACATTTGCTAACAAGCTGGAACTGCGTCACTCTGTTTCCGATTAGAACAGTCAAACTTTTTTTTAAGAAACCGGGCTGAAAAGGGAAGCATGTATTTTTGTTACAGAAGTTTTTTAATATATTTAAATACAGCAAACAAAACTAATATCCCGGGTTTGACCCGCTGACCAGAAGTGGACAGACTCCTACAGAGTGGGTGGTCTCCTCTGAGCTCACCGCAGTTCATCTTCTTAATGTGTCTGAGTGCAGCACAATGGCTGCAAAATAACCACTGTCACTCATACAAGAGGCTTTTATTGACTGGCAGCATCTGTGCACAAAATGTTTCACATTCATATGAAAAAACAAACTTTTCATAAATGATTGCAGTTACATTTAAAGTTATTATTATATTATCCATTGAATGCAAGCAATAATAGAACAAACAGTTTTAGGCTAAATGACAAACAGTCAATGTTAGACTCAAAACTTATTGCACATAAATAAAAGCATGTTTTTTTTTTCATATTTACTAATAAAACGTGCATCATAAGAAAAACTGTTTACCCTTTGATAAATAAGTACAGGAGGAGCTTTTATGTGTATTTTTTTGTTTATCTTCTAGCTTTACCCTGTCTGTTGTTGGTATTTATTAGAGCTTCATAATCATTTATTTGCTGGATGTATGGGAAAAAGATGAAACGGAGCCTCTGCTTTCACAGAGGGAGGATCTTGACAAAATGATTTTTCAATGGAAGAGGGGTCTCATTAGCATGACAATTGTGGGAACTGAATCGCTCTACTTTTCATGAGCACTGTAAAAAAAAAAGTGAGAGAATAAATAGACCCATTACACACACTGATGGGAGAAAATGGTTTGGATTTATTAAGGTTTCTGGGAGACTGTGTGATCACAATCCAGTAAGAATAAAGAACAAATTCACAGAAATGTTTTACATCTTTCTACAGACTGAACCTTTATTATTACTGTACAGATTTATATAAATAAGACACTGGTGTTAGACTTGTGCTTATTCAGGGGGACTTTCTTTTTTCATTTTAAGAAATAATAAGATATATTATCTTTCCAAAATTGCAGTTATTTATCACAAAAAAGAGTGACGTCACAAGCATTTTAAAGCAAGTTTCCCAAACTTTTTAGCTTTTGAACTGCTTTATTTGGGTGATAAACTGGATCAGGTCAAATATATAAGCATATATGTATTATATTAATTTAATCCATTTTAAGTACACTAATAGGGGTGTAACAATACAATAATCCAGGGCTATTCAGCTAAACTGTTCCGGAGGTCACAGTTACTGCAGGTCAACATCCAGCAATTAAAGTCATTATGTAAATAAATCAAGTATTACAAAGATCTGTTACCTTTGAAATAGTTTATTTTGCTGCATTTAATCATAAATACAACATACTATGAAATAATTCAACAATATCAAAAACAAAAATAACATATGCCTCTTATTTAACACAAATATTATTTTAACATTTCTGACTTGCCAAATTTTTAAACCAATTTTTTTTCACTTATATAGTTTTATCTAACTTTCTTAAGTGTGCATAAAAATGGGTTTTACCAGCTCGATATTTCTGTAGATACCAAACATGTCTGTTTATCTAAAAGAACTTATAGTAATTAAAGTAGAAAACGAGGTGTTTGGCAATTGGCTGAACTTTGGTCTCTCCTCCAGTTGAATAGCCCTGCAGTAATCCATATGGATATATTGATTAATGATTCGATTACATCAAGGCAAAAGGAAAATATCAATCTACTAGTATCATTAAAACACAACTTTGTACTAAATGATTGTTAGACCGGCTGATGAGATTACATCCTACTGATCCCAGACTTGTGAACTGGATTGAATTGAAACTGTGGAAGACTTTGTGAAACTGAGAAACATTTTATTGTCATCCAAATTATATAGATGAAGCGGGTGATTTAGGCTACTTCCCTACATTCCATAATTATTTTTGAACCAACTAAGGTTAAATAAATAAATAAATAAATGAGTTTAAATGTGAATATTAATCCTTTCAAGACCCCACCTTGATGTTTGCAGGACCCATAGCAGGGTCCCCCAATCCCAACTTTGAGAACCGCTGCTTTAAAGTGCCTGTGACGTGAACTTTTTAAAACAAACATAAAGGCATTATTGGAAAGAAAACATTACTAACATATTGTAAAAATAATTCCCTGCTGCTGAGATGAACAGTTATTGAAATAATTGCATTTGAAGTAAGAAGAAGTGATGTCAAAGGGGAATGTTTGCATGGATTAGAGCGATGATAAAATGGGCAATCCCTTTAAGTTCAGAACACTTTCTGTACATTTAATAACTCAGACCTAAAAAAATTGGGTTTTAAATAATTTTTTTTTTCAGGGTTGTAAAGTAACTAAGTAAATACTGTAACTTTGTATCTTTGTGCGCAGTAACTTGATTTTACTTTCCTTTTTATCTATTAGTCTGGTACAGTAATTATTATTCTTATTTTTATTATTTTGATCTATGTTTATTTTTATTATTAATATATTTAATTCTACTATTATTGCTACAATTATATATTGTTTTGTGGATTGATGTATGTATCTGCTGCTGCTACACCTGAATTTCCCCACATGGGACAATAAAGACTGTTTCTATTCTATTCTACTTTGTTAGTGCATTTTGGTTATCTGTACTTTACTTGAGTAATTATCTTTCAGCCTATTTTTTACTTTTACTCATTACATTTTTACAGTTATCTGTACTTTCTAATTCTTACATTTTTTTTAAAAAAAGGTAAGAAAGTCGTTACTCCTATTTCCGAGTTGTTATTACTTCATTTCAGTCATTTTGGAAAATCTAACCGTTCACTTTTACTCAATACTTTTACTTTTAATACTTATGTAGATTTTGTGTCAAAATTTTTACTTTTGATACTTAAGTACAAAAAATATCAAATACTTTAAAACTTTTACTCAGGTAATATGAGAAGACTAACATTTACCAAAGTATTTTTATGATAAGATACTTCTACTTTCACTCAAGTATCACTCTGAGTTACATTATACAACACTGTTTTTTTAAAACACACTTTTAAGTTTATGTGTATTAAAAAACAGAAAGCAGGAGTTGTTTTTGGTGTTTTTAGGAAGCATTCAGGCCCTGCAGTGAACTGCAGCTTTAAAAAAAAAAACCTGTCTGATCCCGGCTGGAGCTGGAGCGCGCCGCACGCAGCTCCGCCTCTGCAATGGAAAGACGTCCCATGAGCGATAAAGTTTGATGTCCTGCCCAAAGTTTGGACTGAACGGGAGGAAACTTTTTTTCTCTCTCTCTCCCTCCCTCTCAGGAGACAGTGAGTGGTGGAGATTTATCCAGCAGCAAACCATGAAGTTTTCCTGAAACAAAGCTGACAGGAGTGTGAACTTCTCCTGACGCAGAGGAGAGGAAACTTTCAGCTCACTTTTTTTTTTTTTTTTTTTGGTTTTGTTTTTGTTTTGCGGTTGTGGGTTATTTTTATTTTTTTTTGTGTGTGTGTGTGGAGGTGGGGGGGGTGAGTGAGTTGGGGCCGGACGACAACACAGATTCCAGTGTGGAGTACCAGATATGCGCTTTGTTACATTTCCAAGTATGCCCACTGGAACCAGCGGGAGAACGCTGCGTTTTGCTGCTGATTTTAACAGCTAACGCACTTTCCCAAAGTTTCCCATTAAAGAAAATGGCTCCAGGTAACTTTTAGTGAGTGAGCGTCGAGATTTCCAGATTTCCTGCTGCGCGTCAAGAGTTCGGGGGGGTTGGCTTTAAAGAAAAGTTTCTGAACATTTTTAACACTTTTAAAAGAAAGAAAAAAAAGTTCCCAGCTTCTTGTTTTAAGCTTTGAGGCAAAATGGATCCGAGCCAACACAACCCTCCTGCCGGACACCAGATCGTCCACGTCCGGGGAGACTCCGAAACCGACCTGGAGACGCTTTTTAACATCGTGATGAACCCGAACAGCCCGAATATCCCTCATTGTGTCCCCATGAGGATGAGGAAGCTGCCAGACTCCTTCTTCAACCCCCCAGAGCCCAAGTCCCATTCCAGACAAGTAAGCCCGCCCTGTTTGTTCCTTCTGAGAAAATCCCAACCGGGCCCATCCTGTTTGGGTTCAAGCTTTCATTTATTTATTTATTTATTTTTCAAAGTTTAAATCTCTCAATTTGTTATTCCTGTGTGAACAAATGTAAGATTTTAGTTTTTAGGATGTCATGACTCCCCAGCCAGGGGAAGAAGCGCTTCTAGAAATGTGTCCAAATAATCTGTAGCTCAAATTTAACTTTGTCGCGTTTAATGAAGTCAAAGCAAAGTTAATGTGGTTGTGTGTTTTTTTTCCTACACTAAAGCAATCTTTCTGGATTAGGCTGATCCACGGAAACTTGTGGTTTCCTGTAAGAAGAGTTTGTCTGAACTTGTTGAAAAAAAAAGTTTTCTTCGTGGATCAGATTTATAGAAGGAAAAGAAAAACACGATTACAGCAAATAAAAAAATAATTCAACTCTTTAACTTTTTTTAATTATTAAAACGAAGTTTCTCTTCAGTAAAAAAAAAAAAAAAAGAAAAAAAAATCTTGCTGTGATTGAATTCACTCCTCCCTCCTCCAACTCTAAAGTTTTGTAATTGGTGCGCATGCGCGGTTTGGCTTCTCTGTCCCACAGAGGCCTCTCCTCCTCTTCTCTGGGCCTGTTCACATTTCCAACTCTGCTGCAGCTCAATGACAAAAAAAAGCAATACTGGGGGATGAAATTTAAACAAGTTTTATAGACAAAATGCAAAATAGATAGATAAAAATAAATAAATATATATATATATATGGCATGTTTCCTGCAGATTTAACTCAGCATAAAATATTTGTTATAAACTGTTACTTTAGGGGGAAAGAAAAGGTTTTTCAGAAATGTTAGCATGTTGTATACAGAGACCTGCAAGTGACAGAGTTGCAGGCTAAGGTTAATGAAATTGTGATGGCTATCTTGATTCAGGTTAGTTATTTTGTGAGGGGTTTTGTTTAAATTCATCCAGTGTTTCCTGACATATATTTAGGTTAACGGACATAAAAACGACACAAAAAATAACAAAATAAAGATAATTTTGTGGTTTCGTTTGACTTTGTTTTGTTTCTCCTAACCCCAGGCCAGCACGGATGCTGGGAGTGGCTCAGTGCTCACCCCCCACCACGTCCGCGCCCACTCCTCCCCGGCCTCCCTGCAGTTGGGGGCCGTGTCGGGGGGCTCCCTGTCGGGGATGGCCTCGGCGGGCGCCTCTCCCCAACACCTCCGCCAGTCCTCGTACGAGATCCCCGACGACGTGCCCCTGCCCGCAGGGTGGGAGATGGCCAAGACTTCCTCTGGCCAGAGATACTTTCTCAAGTAAGTATGCCTGCAGCAGTCCTTTAAAAAATATATATTTAAGGCAAACGATGAACTCTGACATAAAAAGGTTTATCCTGAACTTTATCAAATGGAGCCTTTATAAAAAGTTTTATTCCGGTAGTTTTTTCAAATCTAATGATAAATAATTGTGAAATGCACTTGATGCACATGTGACAGAACCTGTCAAAAACCACTTGGAAGCTTTTGTCTTGTATTTTACCAACACTAGAATCTCAGCAAAGATGTTTAGGTGGAAATATAAGAGCGAGTCTGCTGCTAAATGTGGTGGAGAAAAAAAAGCATTTCAGTAAGACAACTAACCAACCCCTAATTTACACTAGATGCAGTTCTGCTTCTCTCCGGTCCGACAACAAATACACAACCATTCTAATCAATGAGAGTATTTACACTGGCTACGCATGGGTGCACACGCCATTCTGCCTAAATTAGATTTGATCCAATTTTTGCCCGAGTCAATCTACAAATATCAAGTCGCACCAACGGGAAAAAGAACCAGCACAACATCCGTATTTTCAAAATAATATATATATATATTTTTTTTAAGTGTTAACAAATTTTGTCTAAATCCCAGCTATATTAATAAATATATGGATATATTTCTACATAAATGCTGTCAGAATGTATCGTTCTGTTTGGGAAGCAGATGGCAACTTGATTCACGTGGATTTTATTTTGAAGTCCGAAGTTTCATAAAAACCTGACAGTGATGCATTGTCAGCTGTGTTTGGAGTCTGTCTTCCACAGAATTAATTATTCTGCTCTGACTTCCACATTTATCGCTGGATTTCATGGTGCAATCGTGCATTTCCTGCACACGCTTTCTTTGACCTCCTCTGTGCTTCGCACCGGAGCGGAGCGGACCGGAGCCAACACTGTGTAAATTGGGGTGCAAAACGAACGGCAGCGCACTGCAGAGCGGAACTGCATCGAGTGTAAATTAGGGGTGAGAATAGATATTAAGGAATAATCAGGGTGATTTGAACACAGAGCTCGACATTCAAACACACAGTATTTGTGAAGCTACTGCTGGACCGGTAAGTACTGATTCAAGTTCAACCTTTCTTTATATCTGTGCACAAATCTGCACTGATATGTCAATATGTGTCAGTAATAATGCCTTTTTTATTTAGTTCATTATAACCAACTTTTATTCACAGCAGCTGCTGGTGTAGTGTAGTTGTCCAGTCATTACTTTTTCTTTGTTGTGCTATTTTAAAGACACATTATCCATCAATGTGGGGAAATTTTGCTTCATGTATATATTTATATTACGACAAGTAGCTTTAAAATAGTTTCACTGTCTCTTTATGCATCTTTATTTGAACTGTAACAAGCCCAGACTCCTTGTCAGACTGAGCAGTTTTAACTCTCTGTAGTGGTCATGATCGGTCCAAGTTACCCGAGCGGCCCGTCGCCTCACACTGAAGCTCTGTTCGTCTGCACAACGCTGACAATAACTTTCAAATCAGCTCCCCTCCACAATAGTGGGCAGTGTGCTCAGAAGGAGACAATTGCAGAAGTTGGATTGTAGGTTATTAAATCTGGTGGCGTCTGCAAACAAGAGAGGTCTTGAGGGACCTCAGCTGTATGTGGTGTTCCTTTTTCTCCGGCTCAGGTTTCAGTAGAAACAATTGACCACTGTAGCTGCCCCAGACAGAAAAGGACAGGCAGTTCTGCTAAACTCCTCTGCAGATCTTCTCCACACCGAACAGCCAAAGTAAATCAGGGCTTGGGACTATCGTCTTGCACTGGTTGCGTAGGTGCGCCTAACTTTTTTTTTATCTTGGATGCACCCAAATTTTCAACTGTCACATTTAACATTGCAGTTTTACAGGTTGACTTTCACTATCCATTAAGGTAATATTAACTCACAAATAACTCATTAATATTCCAGTAAATATAAAGTTCGTTATTTGGACCAGAACTGTACAAGACTTAATGACTTACTGACAAAGTTTTTAAAGTTGTTCTACCTGAAATTTTAACGGAAAACATCTCAAGATGAATGAAATGAAAGAAATAAGTGTAAATGTTTCAGGGCTGAATATCTTCGAAATATTTCAAACTGAACATTTCATGGTTAAATGTTTTTAGACAACACATGATGGCCAACTCCTGCAGTTTGGCCTTCTGGCTCTTTGGCCTTGGCTAAACCAGCTTTCCACACTCTAGCATCAAAATTCAACACAGCACAAAATAACTGAAAACTACATTTTTTTGTTGTTAGACTGGCTGATTTCTTTTTAAATTGATTTTCATTCAAAAATATTATTAGATTATTATAGATGGTTTCAGCTCATGTATTCATTTAATACTATTTATTCTTCATATTTGAATTTGTTGAATTACATTTATCCCAGAGCACCAAAAGCCTTGTTAATCCTATAAAATTGTAACAAATTAAATCTGTGGATCTTTATTATAAATTACAAAAGCATATTGATTTTTTTAAATTTTTATTTATTTTGGACCAAGGTAAGGGGGTAAACGTTAAAAGGAGCCTCATGTTTGTTTTAATATGGGGCAAACAAATGTTCATCTGTTAGAGTTAATAATGTTTATTTAGAAGAACTCAGTGAATCTCACCGGCAGACTCGGCTCTCTCTCATGAAGAGATTTTTAGATCCTAGAGTTGCCAGTATCTTACCTGCAGTAGATGGCAGTCAAAATGATCACCACCGCTCCAGCATCTGACAGTTGTTTTACGTCAACGTGTTCAGGGGTTTACACCTGAGTGCTGAGTTGGAACTAGGGTTAAGCAAAATTGTATCGAGCGCGATTAATCATCAGAAAAACTGTCAATTAATAATTTCCACTTTGCAATGAATGTATTGATGAATTTGTGCCCTGTGATGACGTATTTTTATTTTATTATTTTCGTGAGCCCAATGGCGGAAGGCAGCACAGAGCAACTAATGCTAATCCTACAAATTTGTTTAATCACCAACAAAGCCAGAAAAGTCGAGTCAAGGCCACAACGTCGGCTACATGCAAATGCAATTGTCATCTCTTAATCATCATAATATTTATTGGCTAAATGTCCCAATTAATCATAATTAGTCTTTTCCTCTTAAGAACTATTGCCCAACAAAACAAACAAAACTTTAATGTACCCAATGGGTTTGACTAATTGATACAAGAATTCCTCCCTGATTTTCCAAACTGAGATCAGTTTAACTTCCGTCTACTGCAGGTAAGATGCTGACTACTCATAACCCTAAAGTACTAAAAAAAAACACGCTGTCTCGACGAACACGTTGGCCTCGCATTTGTTTGGATCAGAAACAAGTTTTTTTTTTATTACCAGATGTTTTTTAAGGTCAGACATCTGGAGAACATCTGGTCCACTTCGAAGATGTTCGTTTAAAATGTAAACTTGTAAAACACTTTGTGTAGCAGGATGAAAATGTTCCTCCTAAAAGTTGCACTTGAATCAAAAAAGAAACGTATGTGTTTGACGATCTATTCTACAGCTTTATGTTTGTTTTTACTTTTATGCATTTTTTTAAAATCCAAAATATGGGTATTTATTTTTCCTGAAAGGTAGCAGCTGTTGAAAACACAACAAGAGGAGATAAAGAAGTACAGTTTTTGACTGGGTGTAAATCTTGCAGCTGCAGGGATTGTTCTACACGAGGGTTTGTGTTGGAGTAAGGCAAACAGGAGGGAAGGCCTCTTCCAAACACCGTACGTCAAAAGTACAGATACTCGATCTGGAATAAAGGTGGCCTCGGCAGATCCACTGGAGGAGTCGTCTCTCCTATTTATAAACAGAGCTTGTCTGACGGAGCCGCGTTGCAGCAGGAGGGAATCGGAGCCAGAGTGTACTTGTGTGGGTGGTCAGGCGGGGCGGATGGATGGGACCGGGTGGGGGTTGGGGGAGTTTACCAGCCAGCAGAGCAAAGCTGGAGCAGAGAGTGTGGGCTCACATTTCACTTCGACGTCTGCTGTTGTCCTTAGAGATAAATCAACTGGAGGTGAAAGTTTTTTTTTTAAAAAAGATACTGTTTCTTCGTGTTTATTGGGACGCTCGCGGGATTATGCGGCGGGTCGTAACGATCGGCTTCTGTGCAGTCCCAGCAGTTCAGCAGATGCTCCCCTTTAAAAAAAAAAAAAGTCCCTCTCAGTTTTGAGATGAATGGAGCCGTGGCTCTGTGTTGGTGCCCTCTTTTGTGTCAATGGAGTTAAATGGCAGCCATGTGGAGATGACTAGAAGAAGGGCCAGGAGGGACTCCGGCCTCTGCTTTTGTCCCAGCAGTGTAACACTGATCTTCATTCAGACCTCGGGCCTGTTGAGACTCATGTGAGCGTTTCCCAAAATAGACGTGAAGTTTTTAAAAGATGGCCGACGGAAGAGCTGAGGGCTTTGTTCAAAGTTGAACCGTGTTCTTCGCACCTAAAGGGTTCGGCTCTTTTCAGGCTCGATAATGTAAATATTAATCATTGATTGTACGAGCTGGATGTAGTGCAAGTTTAACAGAACAAATTGATTTTTTTTTCTTTCTTTCTTTGAAGTGGTGACTACATCTGAAATTATTAGTAGATTGTTGAATTTAAAAACAACGTTTGAATGATGTTTTCTTTAGCTGTTTAATCAGGAAAAACAGCCAAGCTAAACCCAGCTAATCAGTGGTTGCCAGTCTTTAAAAACAGGAGGTTTATATTAGGTATTCTTCTAAAAACTGCTTTTTTTGCAGGGGGGGTGGCGTTTTTGGACTGTTGCATAAAAACAAAGACTGGAAGACTGTCAACAAAGTCTGTTGACCTTTCCTCCTCTTTCTTCTAGCACTTTAGTGGGGCCTTTGATTTATGGCAGCAGGGCCACAGAGGTTGGGTCACCTTGCTTAGCGCTGGGACGAGGAGGAGGGGGGGGGGGGCAGGGTCGAACTCTGAGGCTGGCTCATAAACTAATGAAGGTTTCTAATTTAGACACACCGGTGAACTTAGGAGAGGTAATCACTGTTTCCGGGGCTTATTAAATGCAGCTTTGAAAGGTCTTTTAGTTCGTGGGAAGTCGGCCCTAAGCTGAGGAGAAAGCTTTGGGGGAGAAGCTATTGTTTGCCCTCAGGGGCAGGTAGAGCTCAGTGTGGATGGACACTTTTGTCTTTTCACACTTGGGTTTCTCAAAGTTTTTTTTTTTTCTTAGCCTGGTTTCCCACAATCACGGTAACTTAACTTGTCACAGATTGTGATTAAGAATGATCGTTTGTTCACTTTTTCCTTAAAATCTGTTTTAGTTTTTTACACTGCATGAATTCATTGGTAACAACTGTTGAGTAGTTTAGTTTCACTAACATTTGTCTTTTAGTAATTTCAGCAACATCTGTTGTGCTAAATATAAATCCGACACTCCTTATTTCAACAGTAGAGATGATCTTTTTTTCCCATCAATCTCTCATTGCGAAGTCATGAACATGAGTTTTAAAAAAATAAAGAACCAAACGAGCATGGTTTTCTCCTAATAATGATGTCAAAGTGTAGGAAAATTTATGAATGGATGCCTAACTGTGTTTATTTATCTCCGGAAATGACCAAAATGACACAAAACGAGTCAACAATGGTGATGCCCACAGAAGAGCTGTTCGGGTTGGAAAGGCAGAAAATTTTTGATGTAACGCTACGACGTAGCAAAATTCACGATTTGGTTCGGTTTGATACTTTATTCTCGCAGTTTGGTTTATTTTTTGATACAGAAAAGAGAAATGTCCATGCCCTTCTTAATTTATTATTTATTAAAATTAATTATGAACATTTGTTTAACCTCAACGGTCCAGTTTTTAAATTAAATGCTGCTGAAACAGCAAGTTTCTCGGTGGATCTGTGCTCAACAATGAAGCCTAGGTGGAGTAGTCGAACACAGATCCACTGATCCTTTAACACAGAGCATCTTCAGGAGACAAGTTGATAAAATAAAATTTAAAAATCTGTATTGTTCCATGTGTATTGAACCTAAAATGCTGTATTGAACGAGTTGATACAGATACATGGATTGTTGCACCCCTAGTATTTATGGGTTTCTGAGTCAATCGTAGGCTAGAGGTGAAACTGTAAACTAGCTAAAGAAATCAGTCAGAAGCTTCATGTGTTTGAACATTAAGCTCTTTCTTTATGGTGCTCTATCTTCTTTATATTTAATCCTAACAGCTGTTCTATTCATTCTTTCTCTTTTTTTCATGTTTAGCAGCAGATTGACTTAGTCATATTTTTGCGAAACTGACCCATTTGATATAGTTCAGAAACACCTTTTTTTTAATTTGTTTTACAGTTTATAATGAGTGCACTTTAAATGGAGACAAAATCTACAGTTTCTAATTAAAAACTGTATTATGCTGCAGTTTTAACCCTAGTGGACTCTTTTTGATTAAAATCAGTCTAATTTGATCAAACATGCTATGATTGTTAGCTACTATGCAACATTATTCTTAATTTTCTAATGTTGTAAAGGTTAATGTTCTTTTTCTACATCATTAAAAATCCAAACCTTATTAGAATTAATTTCAAACTCAAATGCAGAGAAATACAGTTCCAGACTCCATGTTCGTCTTGTTTA
Source organism: Anablepsoides rubrolineatus (assembly GCA_031762495.1). Classification (NCBI taxonomy): domain Eukaryota; kingdom Metazoa; phylum Chordata; class Actinopteri; order Cyprinodontiformes; family Rivulidae; genus Anablepsoides; species Anablepsoides rubrolineatus. The sequence continues at coordinate 20,319,596 of JARVGW010000624.1, read as the reverse complement.
CTGTCAAAAAATAGTCTTTTAATAGATTTAATTTTACTGTGATGTTATCTCAGTGATTTTAATGCTCCGTGAAGCTTTAAATCATAAATCCACAAATTTTATTGCACACTTTGTTTTTAATCAAATCCACATGGTTTGTCACAAATGGTGCTGGTGAGAGCAGACCAGAAGCCTGTGTGAAGGCCTCATTTGGGACGACTTTGTGTTTGACAAACTTTTGCTTTATTGACCACACACAGACAAGAACCTTCCTGTTCGACTGTGGCCTGTCAGCTCGGTACACAAACAGGACTGTGAGAAAGTCAGCCTAGTGTTTACCAAAGTCTTGATGCAACACCTCTGTTTCAGACATCAATGCCTCCACTGTCGCCAAGGGCATTTCTACAGAGAGAAAAGGACCCTCCAAGGTGGGGGGTGATCATTTTCAGCTGTTCACCAAAAAAAAGGCAGAGAAAATCTTAATTTGCAATCAATTCAACAAATCTTTTAAACTAAATGGCTGAAAAGATGAGCTTTACTTGGTGCCGGTGCTTTCTGTATTCGTTTCCTCATTAGGAAGTTTGATGGCACAAACCATTCTTCCAAATGAAACTTAAAGCCACAAAGGGGTCACAGAGGTCACCCAAATAATCTCTCTTGATGATGTCCTGCTGATAGAGAGGCAGCCAGGCATCTCAAGTCAACCAGAGAAGAGGTGGTGGTCCTCGTCTTGGAGCAGCGATTGCATCTGGCCTCCCTCAGCGCGCTCGACGCTCCTCTGCCTCAACCACCTTCCAAGCATATACTCCCTGGGTGGAGTCCCTGTGGCCTGAGGAGCCCATTTTTAACATTTTGACAACTCAGCTGTGGGAGTGTTTCATCACTGCTGCACATCCATAGCTTCACTCCCCTATTTTAAAGCAGTAAAATCTGGGATTTGGACATCTGGCTTTGAAGAAGAGCAAAGTCAGCGAAGTAAATAATCAGTCTGGCGCCGAATCAAGCTTTGATCTGCTGGTTTTGCTGGTAGCACGGCGTTCTCAGAGACGTTTAAACGGCTGAGATGATTTACTTTTCAGTAGGTTGTAAATGGAAGAACGCGAATAAAAACCTAGATCTCGTAACAGATGGAAAAAATCTCTTTCTTTGCCCATCAGTTTAAAAATGCAGTCAAAGACGGATGACTGATAAAATAAAGATATAATGTACATTAAAGTCCCGTGCCATCTGCCTTTGGAGGTTAGTTTGGAAGGAAGCTGCTTTGCTGGGCTTGTGATGAACGCTCAGAGTCGTGTGAAGGCAACAGCAGTCGTGGCTGCGGAGCTCGCGGATCATCTGCATTTCCTAACAGCAACTGGTGGCCTCCAGCCTTCCCAACAGTTGCCATGGCATTGTTTTGTTTTATGTTTCACCCACAGGAAGCGGTATATAGCTGGTCATATAGGGTTTTTAGGGCACCTTGATTGAATGGATTATCTTTTAGTTTTTAAAGCTGGTGATGAATTACCGGCTCTTGGTAACTAATTAACCAATTTCCTCAGTTCTCACGTGGAGGCTCTTTGATTACGGAGCAGCGCTGAGGTTGAAGCTCTCATTAGGTGTGGATTTTATCATCCACTTTTCATTGTCTCACAATCGCTCCAGTTTGAACTTTGAATTTGTTTATGTTCGTTCTTTACTAACCGAGCAGCAAAAGTTAGTTAGTATCCGAACAAAGTTTAGAGTCGGAGCAAACCTTTGCTGGATCATCTGAGCTCAGGTTGGAAATGGGGTTTTCCATCAATGTTTTTGAGTTTGAGTTTTTTTGTTTGGCCTTGCCGTGGCAAAATGTGCAGGCCTCTCATTTACCGTAAACCCTCCCAGTGCTCGTCTACCAGTCTCCTCCCACTTATCCCCCCCATTTATAAAATTTGTTATAGTTTCTAGGGAGGAATGGCAGCAGGGTGGGCAGCGCGCTCTGACTGTAACCAAACCTCTGCAACTCTTAGAGGACAGTTTTTTTTTACTCTTGTCTGTTGTAGACTCCCTCTGCTCCGTGTGACCTCACTTTCGTAAGGGCCACCTTTAGTTAAAACACTTTTTTTCCCTCAGCCTAGTATGTGTGTGAGACAGAGCGAGAGGGGGGGCTGGGGGAGGGTTTGGTAAGGGATTTGGCAGCTCCTTTGATCAATAAAGCATAAACAAGAGGGGGGCTTCAGAACGGGTTTCATTGTGCCAGGGGGAGGAGTGCTGAGTCAGGCCCGCTCGCTCTCTGGCCTGGGATAGAGAGCAGACAGGCAGGATGGGATTACCGAACAGGCCAAGAGAAACTTTTTGAAGCTCTCACTTCATCCAGCTGTTCTAAAATCTGCTCTAATGGCACTTTGGGATCAAATGAACACCGAGCCGTGCAGAGAAACGGTGAAATAAGGAGAATATTTTCATTAGAAATAAACTCTTACTCTTGTCCCGTTTGAGATTTGTTCACTCCCACAACACAAAAGCAGAAGTTTTGGCATTGCGTAAACAAGCTGCTGGAGTCTGTTTTAAAATGAGAGGGGCTGGTGGCGGGGGTCTCTTAAATAGGATGGCTCAGAAAACAAAACAAAAGTGAATAGTTAGGTTTTTAGGTCGTAGCTCAGTCTGCGCCTTTGTCATGCAGGTGATAGCTTTGTAAATGTGGCGCCAGATTGTTAAAGCCCCTGACACTCTGGCGCTTCCAGGAAAAAGGACCCCCTGCATCGAGCCCTGGGACTGACCCTCCCTCAATGGAGAGGGTCCCGCCTGGGAGAGGAGGGCTTCCTGTATTAGCTTTCCATCTTAATCAAGGAACAAGTGCCAACAAAGCACTAATTATCAATGCCTTCGCAGAGTTCACACAATGCCCCTCCCACACCCCTGTCCTGTCTCTGGAGAGATAGAAAATAAATGAAGCAACATTGTTTGATGCTACAATAGTTTTCAAGCCAATTTCAGCATCTTTAAGGTTTTTTTTTACTGAGCAAAATTATGCCACAAATAAATACTTCTCAGTTCTGTAATTAATCCAAAACTTATTTAGGGATTCATACTCACCACAATAGATACAAATAACTTTTAACTTTCTTTATTAGCATTATATAGACTAATATGCCTGTTTTTGTCGAAAACATGTAAAAATGGATGGATTTGTCTTGTTTGCACTTTTATGTTTGTAATTTGTAACTTACTATGTGTAACTATTGGAAGAAAAACTATGATGTAAATATTTCTCATTATTGTCGGCTGCTGATAGGTGAAAGGTGGACGATAACGTGTATGTGTTAGCAAAATATTTAATGAAACAGTAGATTAATTTTAATGAAACTCTCACTTAAAGTGATTATTAGAGGTACAGCTTAGGCTTGGGTGGTATAAAGGTATTTTGTTATACCGCAGTATTAAATTATGACGACATGACCCTGTTATTTCTTTGACCCGTGACTTCACGCTGCAGACAAGGAAATAAGTGCAAACTGTATCGGCACAAAGACTTTTCTTGCTAAAAGTATGCAGCAGCGTTAAAATGACCATGGTAAGAGTTGGTTTATTTAGAAATTTCAAACTTTAAAAAGATGTAGTTTGACTTGTGTTATATAAAATAAAGGTAAACTCATTCTGTGACTCCTGTTGCCAATACCGTATAACCCGGTATTTTCTAAAAGTCATACCGCGGTATGAAAATGAGCAATACCGCTCTGCCACGTACAGCTACTATTGATTTCCTCTTGACGTCCGTTCGGTTTGTTTGCCGCCACGGATAATCCATGTTAACAAACATATCAATGCTAAAAACTCAGTCAGATTTACATACATTAGGCTAGACTTTTCCAGGTTTGCCTATAACAGCTGTAACTGCTTTCTTATAAAATGTTTGGTTCAAAACTTTAACACAAAAGGCAGCGAGCGATATGCATTCCTTCAAGGAATGCTAATTATTTTTTTTGTTTTTTTTAAATTTCTGTATTTATTTTTCCTTCTGTTCTCCTTCCAGCCACATTGATAAAACCACCACTTGGCAGGATCCTCGCAAACCTTTGCTCCAGATGAACCAGGCAGCTCCTCCCCCCTCTATGCCAGTTCAGCAACAGAACCCCATGAACCCAGCCAGTGGTGCGTATTATAAATATATATCATACATTTTCTATGCAAGGGTGTCTTTTTGAGTGTTCATTTCCAAAATGAGCACCTTCCTTAGAGATGGAAATGTGTGTTCCTGCCACATACAGTGAAATTCAGGCGTAGTCTAGTTCCTACATGTTACTAATCTGCATAACTCAGTTCTGACCATACAGCTGGAATTTGCCCCAGGTGAGGTAAGACTGAGGCAGAACCTTACGCGTCCTCTGTGACTCATAGATTGGCGTCTTAGGGATGACGTTACTTTGATGCGTTCTACCTGTTAACTTGTTGGTAAATAATAAACAAAGACTCGGATGTTGACGATCAGTCTCATTTGTTGCCATGGACGGATAACAGTGATTCACTCAAAGATTAAAAAATTGGACCCGGTCTTTTTGGATAATCTGTTGTCTATGTAGCCTGTTAAATATTCTTTTAGTCATGCACATGTTTAATTATTGACTACGCCTACAATTTACTGTATTATTTTTTTTGTCATTTCATGCAATGTTGGAAAATTTAGGAAACTCACCAAATAAACTGCTTTGCATTTCTTTGTTTGTTTGTCTGCTGTCCTCCAGGAACTCTTCCTGATGGTTGGGAACAAGCCATTACACCAGATGGTGAAATTTACTACATCAACCACAAGAACAAAACTACATCCTGGCTAGACCCACGACTCGAGCCACGCTATGGTGAGTTGGTTTTTAGGCCTTTTATTTCTTGACTGAAAAAAAAAAACCCACATACTTCTGTTTCTTTAAAAAAGAATACACAATGCAATCTACACCCTGAGTAAAAAGCAAACAAACCACAAATCAAACAAAAATACAAACTAAGAGAAATAATCCTATCAGTAATGTTTAAGGGTTCTCCAAAAGGTTTTCTTTAGACCAAATCTCATTTCATCTGTTCAACCCCTAATCTCTACATTTTGTGTTTTTGTGCCGATGGGTCGAGTTCTCCCAATCTTTTTTTTGGGGTTGTTGGTTGAGAGCGAAGAGGGATGAGCTGGTTTCCATTCAGAGTGTAGGTAGTTTATGATTTAAATTTAAGCCCTGCAGGAATTCCACAATATACTTCTTTTTTTTAATCCATGAAGCTAAATGCTTAATCAGAAGTTTTTTATTTCTAAAGTTTTATAGCCTAGTAAAAACCAGCCCCTTGTTTCCACTTTGCTTCGTACAGAGGGTCTGGACTCTCGGCTATTGAGAAGCGATTGCTTCCTGGGGGCGTGGTCACTGTTGAAGTTAAAAACGATTGGATCTGATTTACCCAATCACTAACGGTTGGCCATGGCGTATGTACGCCAGCTTCACTGTGGAGGAGGCTAAGCTAAGAAGCTAACCGGAAATTGCTTGCGTGCGCTGTAAACAACCATCCCCTACTGAGAAGTGCCTTGCCAAGCAAAACGAGATGGCTGTAAATAAGTCCTGCAGGCTTTGTGAGACAAATTTAATTTAATTTGGAAGTCTCATCAATATGGACTGGCTTCCTTCACTTCCTCCACTGCCATTGCTGAACTACAAGGAGACACTGCGTAGAAAATCCACGTTGTCTCCTTCTGTTCTCTGATTGGCCCGAATGAAATTCTCCCGGAGAAATCCTTGTCTTTGGGAGAAATCTAGAATTGAGCGGAACTGCATAGGAAGGCAAGGGCCAGGCTAAAAGTTTTATTTTCAAATCAAATGTTATGTTTGTTTAATACCTAAGCATTAAAATGTGTCTAGGCAGACTAGATCAATGTTTGATGTTAAATCTAAATGAATTGATTTTCTGTAAACATTGTCTTGTTTGCATATTTGATTTTATCACATCGGTTTGTTTGTTTTCTCACTGAAGGCATTGGTTGCTTTTTGTCGTGTTCTTTACACAAGTCACGAGACCTTGTTTCGCTTTTAATTATGAACTAAAAGTTTAACACTAAACATATGTTGAACAAGCTTTTGGTTTTAAATACCTGCCTTTTTGAAAAGTATTACAAAACTTTGTGAGAAACTTTCACTCCTACGTCCGGAGCTCTGATGTGTCTTCGGAGTAGAAACAGTGACTCACTGGCGGCGCATTGTTGGAGACTGACTGGGCAAGCAATTGTTGGTCGAAAGCCGATTTCTCCAAACACCCCGCGCTCCCCTCCCCTCCCCACCCCACCCTTAAAATTCTCACCTAACCTTTTGTCAGCCATTTTAGAGTTGGCGCAACAGCTGAGTTAGCCATTAATCCCTCGGGCCGAGCTAAAGTTTGACAGTTGGCTTTGAGTGTGCGGCGGGCCGGGGTGGGTGAATTAGTGACAGGACTGGGTACATGTGCTGAAACGCCTCTGTGGCCATGGGAATGAGCTAATCCTCCTGCGTGTGTCATGGCTCACTTTTTTTTTTCTTCTTCAGGTGCCATCCTTTCATCGCAGCAGCGTTTCCCTGGGGAGCTCACCCCCCCCCCCCCCAGTTTTACAAAAGCAACGTGTGTGAATTCTGTTCTCCCGCTTTGAGTTCGGCTTCAGATTTGAATCGAACGGGCACCTCGGGGCTTTGTTTTTCTGTAAGCGATTGTGTTGCGCGCTGAGGGGCGACTGGAAAGATCAAAACAGAGCTGTAAGGGGAGTGGGGCAGCTGGGAAGGGAGATGGCGACTGTGATCGGCAAAGCTCTTTGAAGATTTATAAGTCTTGAACACACAAGGCGGCTGGGCCTCTGAGAGCGAGCGAGCCTTAACTCATCATCTGCCATAAACAATTTTATATTCTCCCAGGATAAATTTGTTTTCCACAGTCACAGCATTTCATGTCTTACATTGTTTTTCATGTTTGGTAGGCCTTTCTCTCTTTTTAAACACGTTGACTTTGCACTTTAAATGACATATTTAGAGTGTTTGTAAGGTTTTCATGCTGGAAGGAAAACCTCATTTTATTTAAGTTTTTTTTACATTTTTGCATGGAAATTGGCTCCTTTGCTTTGTAGGTTTCCAATTATAAGCCAGCTGCTTTGATAATGGAGGCTAATTTGAGCTTTGGGAAGAAAAGCAGCCGAGTGCCTTTAACTAAGGGTTGCTGCCGACTGGCTTTCCCCCCACCCCGTGTGAGGCCCTGTGAAGGCACAGCCCCGTTTTCGCTCAAGCTCCAGACAGACTTGAATCTCTGCCAGGCCTCTTTATTCTGCGGTCCAACTCTTAATCTGTTCCAGACCTTTTCAGGGGGGGGGAGGTAGGGAGAGACGAGGAGAAAGGGGAAGAGAAAAAAAAAAAAGAAAAGAAAAATACCGATGTATGCCTCCTCTCTGAGGCCTAATGAGATGGTGAGCTCTGAATTGTAAACATACAGTAAGTTTAAAGGAAAAAAAAGGATGTTCAATGTAGATAATGCGTGTTGTTTCCCCGGTAAGGAGAGAGGAGCAGCAAAGAAAATTACGACTTCACAACAAAACAGACTCCCTCCAGAAGTTTTGTTGTAAGCCTCGTATTAAAGCAGGTTTTGGTTCCCCTAAAAAAAAAACATCAGAGTCCAGAAAAATCTCTCATTTAAAACTGTAAGAACCTTTTTATATCCTTCTTCACTTAAAGGATATATTTTTACTGACTTTTTAGCGCGGGGTGAATGTTAGCGTTAGCCTGGCCCTTGCCTTCCTACGCAGTTCCACTCAATTCTAGTTTCCCTTTCATCTGGGCTTTCTCCCGTAGACGAGGATTTCTCTGGTAGAATTTCAACCGGGCCAATCAGTGAACAGAGAGAGGAGTTGAGAACGACGTCAATTTTTCTGTGCCGTTTTAGTCTGTCCGTCGTTTAGCAATGGCAGGAAAGGAAGTGAATGAAGTCAGTCCGTGTTGACAAGGCTTCGAAATTAAATTAAATTTGTCTCAGAAAACCTGCTGCACTCATTTACAGCCATCTTATTCGGCTCAGTACTTTTCTCTTCCCAGTAGAGCAGTGTTTCCCAACCCTGGTCCTCAAGGACCCCTATCCAGCATGTTTTACTTGTTTCCCTGCTATTCAGCAGGTCTTCAGAAGATTGTTAATCACTCATTCATTC
>JARVGW010000624.1:20274609-20287505 GCA_031762495.1 Anablepsoides rubrolineatus | reverse complement strand
AGGGAGTCCTCCTCAAGGCCTGATTGTCCCTTGATAATTCTGTCTAAAGAGAGTGGAAAGAATCCCTGAGACAGCAGGAAATGTGTGCCGATGGGAAGTTGAGCTCCCAACACCATGACTGCCTTCATTTATTAAGCTCTTGCACTGATCAACTGTGTTGTGTTTGGCGAGGAGACGTTCCATCCTCCGCGAGTTCATTTGGCTCGTGGCGTTATTGCTGATTAATAGTCGGCGGAGCTGGGATTTAATTGAGACGTTCGTGTTTGAAGTCTTTACCTCGTCAAAGCTCTGACGGGTTTTATGTTTTTTTGACATGCCGTATCTTCACACGTTTTTCTTTGTTTTTTTTAGGGTGACCGTGCAGACCGTTGACAGACTCCACGTGTGATTTGTCTTCTCCCACGCACAGGAGGACACCCTCACAACGCCCAAGCTTTCCCACAAAGCCGAGCATTCGTCACAAATGTGCTTTAAAATAAGTCGACGCGCAGCTGTACACGGTGTCCGTTGTGTGTTAAAGGTTTTCCAGGATGAAACATAAGAAAACCAACAGTGAATGTTCAAAGGGCTGTTGGCGGAAAATGATTAACAACCCCGACTGTGATTCCTGAAAGGAAAAAAAAACAAAGAAATGAGAGCAAAGTTTATATTTAGATCTACAGTGTTTGATTGATTTAACCAAGTAATGGAGCTGCTGACCCTCTCAGACAAACTAGCTCCATCTTTGTTCTAAGAAGAAATCCAACCTTTTTTTTTAGCTATTAAAACTGAGTAATTCTTTTATACTGATGTGTCATAAAATTGTTTCCGTGCCCCCTTTTTCCCTCGCCTTTCTTATTCTTCTCAAGCTTGCTGTAAATGAATACCACATGTGGCTCAGGCTGGAGAGAGGGAACGGCGCAGGCAGCTGACGGTGATCCAGGCCTATAGCCGGCTCTCTCACACTGCACTTCCTCCTTAGTCTGCTTCTCAGGATGCCATCCCCCGGGAGCGCCTCAGCATCTGGACTTGGCCACTGCTCCCTTTTCCCAGCAAACAAGTCCTCCCTTCACTGCGACCAGGAAGCTCAACCCGATGGGCCCTGCTCTTGTCCTTTAATGAATGATGTGGAGCTACAAGATCACCAGCTAATGTTTACCAATGTTTGTTTCTGTCGCTTCTGTAAATAATCAGTTGATGCACTGCAAAAAAATGTCAACCCAACCAAGTCCTAATCTTATATCCAGCTTAATTTGAGGTTCAGACTCAAATTAAGTGAAATAATCTGACACTTGCATTTGCCTCTATGAAATAACAGAAAATAAACAGGCTAACTGTCAGGAAGTAGGCAAAAACTCACAAAGGAACTTAATACAAGAAAAAATAAAGGTCTGACAGGGCAGCAAAAATGTACTTGAATGAACCAAATCTAGAAAAACACAAGGACCAAACCAAACCGGATGAAAACATAAAATTCTCACTCTAAGATTAATAATTTAACACATTCTGCTCTGGCTTAGTGTATCAGTCTTCTTTATACCTGAAGCTAAAATGCTTTGGTTTGAATTCCTTCTTATTCTAACTTCACCTGCTCCTCTTTCACCACTTTTCTGCTGTGTGTCTCAAAGCAGCTGGTTTTGTTACTGTTCCTTTAAGACGCTTCAAGCCCCGCCCCCCCTCCAGCTTCCAGACCGGTCCACTCCGGTTTGAGAGAAGGGGTTACGTTTTCTAGCTTGCAGAAACATTTTATTTACAATCTAATTGAAAGACGTTAACAACACGAGACTTGTCCATCCAGCCTTACATGTTGGAGCCAGAGTTTGACCCAGAACCAGAGGACTTATATCGTAATTTTGTTGCTGATAATTCGTAATAGTTCAGAAAACGTCATAGAAAAGAAAACTGAACAAACTGAAAAATAAATGACCCAAACAGATATATTTGCAGAGACTAAATTCAACTTTTCTGCCTCTTATAGACTCCAAGTCCACAACAAAATGTATTTAACAGCTAAAACAGTGGACTTTGCAGGATATGTCCACTTTAATGAAAATGGACCATACATAAGTCATAGTGTGAGACAGACACGTCAACAGAAACGTTTGGGAACGATTTTAACAAGTTAATCCTGTTGCAGCACAAAATTTAGAAATCACTTTCAGCCACAACATAAAAATCTAAAGCTTCATTCTTTAATCAGACCTAATGTGCTTACTCAGTCTTGACTGTTGACACAGTTGTGTAACTCCCTAAAGTCAAATTTTCTTTCCTTGTCTGAAATACAACTCCTAAAGTCAAATAGTTTTATTTTTCTTAAATTAGCTCTGCCCACTTTTTTTATTCTCCATGAAAAACAATTTAAAGTGAGTGATGTAATGTTTTTCTGTAACCTCAAACTCGAACAGTTTTAGAATTTAAACACATTTTGATCCAGAAACTGATTAATTGATTATTTCAAGGTTTAAATAAACATAAAAACTGTGTTTTTATGTTTCGCCGTCTCTTGTCGGTGGGAGAAACTCCTCTATTAGTTGCTCGTGTTACACTGGGGATGGGGGCATTCTTTCAGGACCTTTATTTCTCTGCCATTAGTATTTCAGCTCACTGTGGGAAGAGTTTTCCCTCCTTTTTTTTCCTCTCTGTGAGCCGTCCCTTCCTCATTAGCTGCATTTTCAACTTTGTCCCTACTGATTGCAAAAAAACAAACATCATTATCTACATAAAAAAAAAAAGTTCTAAAATGAGGATCTGGCTGTTGTTTCCTTTGTATAAATTTAAAATATACAGAATATTATCAAATTTTGATCATTGTATTTGCATATACATTTGTCTAAAAGAATAAAAAAACTCATAGAAACAGAAGAACCTTTGTGTCGAACAAAACCGGTAACCTCAGCAAACTTCAGTACAGCCGTTTATTCTCATTTTATTAAAGACCCAAACTTCTTTTAGGGACTTTGGACCTGAGAAAAAACATTGTTTTTCTATCAAATTTACCAAAATACATTTAAGCATTTTCATTATTTCAAAAAAAGCAACAATTTGTAAATGTTTTAATTTTATATTACCACATGCGATACAGAAATATTTAAACAACAATGTTGTTTGGATGAGAAAATAGCAGCAAAATAACAATAAATTAATAAATCTTAAGTAAAAGGGAGAATGTTTCAGAACACTGGAAATGATGAGTCGTTTTAAATGGCAAACATTCACTCTTGAATGGGTCCAGTTCTGAGTTAGCTTTACCCTGCTCTGACTGCTGCAGGTAAGATACTGATGACTCGTTTTTACTTCACACATCCCCAATTAAAATCCCACTGTCTGGAAAGATCTAGACAATGGTGAGGGCTTTAACGATTGTAGAAACCACTGTTTAAAATATAAACTGTATCAGTGAGGTCATTATTGTCCGCCTGCAAAGGTCAAATTGGGATAATGTTTTTACCTGTGTCTACTTGTCTTGAACCACTGGACATGTTTTAATAGAAACCAATCATTAGATTAACATCTACAACTGTTTAACTTTTAGAGTTGACCCAATCTGAGACCCCCTGCCGAAGCTAAGCAACCTTAGCCACCACAAAAACGAGCTATTTGTCAGTGATTTTCACAGATATTGTGCAAGAATTTGGTGTGGTAGTAGCTGACAGTATTTACAACAGACATTCCAAAAGACAAACGATCGCGTTAGATTTCTAAATCACTTAGTAGTTTTAAGGTTTGACCAAAATGGCATTCATTTTCAACTAAATAAAAGAAATGTGGTGGATGATGTGCATTAATCCAAAGAATGCTTTGTTCTGAGCAGCTGCAGTACATTAGGATTAATCATAAATTTAACAATAGCTATAACATCTTTTTGACTATAGCGACAAGGCTGTTTGGAGATTTATAATAAGATTTGTAATCCAGAACCAAACCACAGCTGCTGATTATCTCTCTCATCACTCTTGACTAGTTAAAGTTGTTGCACAGCGTTATTAGGCCTCTCTTGCTGGCCCAGTAAAGCATTTAGAGCTGTGTCAGCAGCACGGGCAGAAACAACTGTAACTGCTGTTGTGGGTAAAATTAAAGTGTCATAAAATAGAAAGAGCGTCTATGTATTTCTCACTGTTCGTTCTTGTTGTACACAGAGGCTGTGCTGCATTTAAAAACCAGGTCAAACTCAGTCTCCAGCCTCTGGCTGCTCTGACATGCTGGTAAAGCAGATTGCAGTAGCCGTATGACATCATGAATATCTTTAGATATTCAAAAAATCACTTTGTTTCAAACATAACTCAATATAAATGCAATGTATTTTAATTTGCACCTGTCCATTAGCTTCAGTGCATAACAATAGGGGGGAAAAAAATCTAAAACATGACGTAAAAAGATGTTGATGTGACTTGAGAAAAATGTCAATTTAGAGCTCTAAAAAATACATCCAGAAATGTGAAGTTCTAGATTTCTGCTAAGCTGAGATTATCATTTGTGTTTTTGTGGAAGAGTACTTCTGTTTTAGTTTTATCAGTGCCTGATGATGCTTTTGTCGATCTACCTTGTTTACTTTGATGTCTGCGTAACCCCCCCCCCCTTTCTTTTCTCCTCTCCCTCATCTCGCCCTCCCCCCAGTCACTCGCACACTTCCCTTGATCTGCAGAATTTGAGAGCTCTCTTGTGTGGCTCACATTATCATTTTACACAAAGACAGCCACAGATAGTGTTGGCGCAAAAAAAAAAAAAAGTGAAAGGGAGGACAGTCTAAATCTCCCCCAATCATAACAAATCAGTGATTCAACCTCCGGCACCAGGCTAAGCAGATTACTGTCATTTTCCACCACTTGTCCCTTGTAGCTAACAACCTCCAATTAGTAAATCCCGCTGTGCATATCTGTGCCCTGACAGGGAGCCACCATGACAAGCAAAGAAATTAGAAGTCCTGCATGTTAATTTACCATGCTCTGACAATCTGCGTCTTCATCAAAACACTTTCAGATAAATACACGCTGAATGGACTCACAACAGCGGACAGACATGAGAAAAACAATAAAGTCTCAAAAACAAGCAGGATTTCATTATTCCTGTTTCAGACAACCGATCGGCTGCTGGGAGAAAACTGAGGAAACCAAGTCAGAACAAATGGAAAGACCTTGTTTTTTTTGATTTGTTGTTTCTTATAATAAACTTGTAAATATGACGGCTTCAAAAAATGTCTTAATTCACAAGAAAACACCAAATATAAAAAGAAAGTTACATCTACAGCATGTTTGTAATATTTTTACTATTAATGAATTTCACCAGTATTCAACTTGTAATAGTTGTCTTATTGAGCCTCGTTAATCTCATACAACTCAAACACAGTTCAGTGTGTTACAGAGGCTCCAACATATACAACAGTCTGAGGTTTCTAAAGAACAATTTAAAAAGATGGTCAAATTACTGCTCTTAAATTGTCTGAATTTCCATGGGTTTGTGTTTTAAATGCAATTTTAATTGTTTTATATAAAGAAATTTATTAATCTACATAATAATATATATTTTTAAATTGTTAAATATAATTGTTTCTATTGAGATTGATCCTTTAAGATTTTTCAGCAATTCTTCATCACATCAGTTTTTGCGAAACATAAACATTGTTGTTTTATGTTTTGTTGTGAAAGGAAAAAAAGAAGGTGGGATGACAACATTGGGTTCAAAATGTTGCGTTTTGGCCACAAAAACCCAAAAGTGATGTTTCAATATCTTGTCTAGAACTCCTTTTCAATACGGTGACCATCCAGTGATATTGGATAAAAAGAAAAAAAAATCAATATCAATGAAGCACTGCAAATTGTGGTTATTGTCATTAACTAACACTTAGATCATAAATGACTTTAATTCTGGTAATTATTAGCACAACATAAAATTATGTAATTATTAAGTAACTATGAATTAAAAAATAATAATTTGGCTACACTAAGCCATGCATAGTAGCAGATCTAAAACATGTCACAATAAGTTTAATTCTTCAATAGAAGGTTTTCAGTTAGGTGGTATTAGGGATCAAGAGGACACAACATCTGGACGGTTCTCTTACCTGTGGCTGAGACATCTGGAAGGGAAGCCCCGCAGAAACAGACTTGGGCGGCAGACAAAGACCCCCCGATGTCGAGATCTGTTGGTTCTGGAAATGGAGAGCTGAGTGGGTCTGGTTCTGGCCCGGTGACGGTGACTGTTGCCGCTCCGTCTTGGTCACTGAGCTCGTCATGATGGACATGGGCTGAGCGGCGGAATGGGGGGCTTTGGGGCTGAAGTGTAAAGTGGGCTTTGTGCCAAGACCTTTCAAGTCCATCTGATGGGAACCATTGTGGTCGGTGGCCTTAAAGAGGCAGTTGCTGATGCCTTTATTGTGAGAACCAATCCGGTGCTGGGTAAGTGGGGGTGGACTGGAGAGCTTGACTTTGGGGAAGGTGCTGGTTGCAGGAGGCCAACTGGTCATTCCCACATGTGGAGTTTGTTGGTGATGATGGAGAAGAGAACTGGGCTGCTGCTGGTTCGCTGCCATCTGTTTAAGCTGCTGTGCGTGGGAGATTTCTGGCCAGCAGGGCATGGCTCTGCTGTGTCCCGCCTGGGTGTTAGCTTTCTGCGACGTGTTCGTGGAAGAGGTGCTGGTCAGGGTGAAGGAGGGACCCGCCGAGGCCGGCCGAAGCTGCGACGAACCATCGTGCGATTGCCCAAAGTCTTGCGAGTGCTCCGTTTTTATCAGCTTCTCCAGAGGGGTGCACAGATTGGCAGCCGCTCCGGCAGAACTCGGTCGCCCTGGATCTAAAACAAAGGAGTCGTCCTGCTTCAGCATTTTCTCAAACTCCAGATCACTGAGCGGGGGCACCGTCTTTGTCAGTTCATCGAACAGATCCTGGAGCTCCGGATCCATCTGACCGCCGTCTTCATTTTTGATGTCAAAAATCATCTCGGCGCTCGAATGGCCACACGACTGGATCTCTATCGGCTCTTTTTTCATTTCTTTCAGCGTCATGTTGAACAAGTCTGACCCCGACACGTGAGGCATTGCGTAAGGCTTCCTCTGCATGCCAATATTGGAGGTCCCTTGCAGAGAACTGGTTAAAGCGTGGTTGTAATTAACGTGGTCCACTCCACTGGTGTTCACACAGACCCGCTTAAAGTCTGAACCGCAGGAGAGGCCGTTCTGCTTCTGGACGTGCCCTGGTGCGTTTCCTTCAAACTTCCTGCGCAGAGATCCTTGAAGCTGCAAAAATAAGACAGAAAGGATTTACAATTATGATCAATTATTAATCATCACTTCCATTTTGTTTGGAGTTCCTCTTAAAACACATGAACATTTTGTTAGTTCTGAAACTAGTACATCACACATGTATACAACCGGGTTGGATGGACGGCCTTGGACACTCATAGACTCAGCTATTGGCATATTTTTATTCATGAAGTCATACTAGGACTTCTTCCATCATAATTGTTGGGCTATATAAATAAAAGGTCCACTGGAGGATATTCTCTTTGTTGTGATAATTTATTTTTACTTCCAGTGCCTAAAGTTCAAACTGAACTTGGAAAGAAATCTTTTCAGTTTTCTGCTCCATCTTCTTGGAACCACTTGCAGAGATACATGAACCTAAAAGGTGCTCCTGTCACTAACTGTTTTAAGGCTGTTCTTATTGAATTTGGGAAGGAATCATCTGACTGTAAATATCATAAATAAAGTAATATTTTACTTTATTTATGAGGGTGCAAACTTTATCTGTTTTCGCTGTGAACGTTCTGTAACCTCTGCCAGTCTTGGCCAGGTTTCCTTTGCAAGAGATTCTAAATCTCAATGAGATTTTCCTGGTGAAATAAAGGCTTAATAATAAAATAGTAATGCAAAGTACCTATGTGAATATAAATACTACTTTATAATTCTGTAAACCCATCACAGATAGTGGAAATGTGACCAGTTTGTGAAATTTGAACAGACTTTAATTAACAGACAATGCTATTCAGGCGTACTAAATGATTCTATTTGTATAAACTCAGATAGCACAAGCAAAACTTTAGTTTTATTTAAACACTTGGTATTCAGTAAAGAGGCTGTGGAAGTGTGTTTTGATAGAATGTAGTCTGAGTGCAGTGGATGGGATGAGAAGATAGTTAAGAATCTGATACAGTCGACGAACCACAGAGGGAAGAATAGGTTCTTTGTCTGTTTCCCTAATTTGCATACATTATGTGTTCCTCCATTGTGCTTCGTTAGATAGCCGAGTTCCTCCTTTGTGGCTGAGATTCTACTTAACATGCTGCTGGAGATATCTGATTTCCTTTTGTCCTGTGTTCATGTCTTCATTTACGTATGAACGTGGTTATGACTCGTCACGACTCTTTCTGTGAGACTCCACAAAACTAGAAATTAATGAGTGTGTGCTTTTCCTCTCACAAAAACAATAAAACTTTTTTTTTTTGGAGCCTGTGAGTCATTAACAAGAACCCATTGAGAAACAAATAATTTATCAGGAGGCAATCTCACACTGTTGTATACACACACACTAAAAAAAGGGTTTATCTTGACACATTTGAACTCTGTAAGGAAACAAAATGGCTGTGACTGTAGCTGAATCCAGGAGAGCAGGATCAGAGTGTTGTCTGTTTCACTGTGGGAACAAATTTGAGTCATTTCCACCTGCTGGCAAATATCACATTAAGATGATTCATAGCTCGAGGACTGGAACGAAAACCTGCACTTCACTATATTTCTACTCACTTTACGTCTGCATTACCTTTACTACCATTACCTGTGTTGTGGTTCAGAGGTAAATTAAATCATTTTAATAATGGTTCAAATCTCTCCGCAGCTCACCGAGCCCCTTTTATTAAAGCTAATCTCAGCATGTGTTGCACTGTGCTGAATAGACGATAAAAAACAATGCTAATGTCGATGTGCTGATTTATTTCTGAATGCTGTTTCTATACACCATTAGTGCATTTTCACATGAGTGATTACACAAGCAGAAATCCTGTTATTTTTGTTGCAGCAGGAGAAAAAAAAAGAGCTGCTTTGGCTCTGTTAGTATTGTTCACTGCTAGGATGGAGAGTCAGTTTAAAAACTGTTGTACGAATTAAACCAAATACAATCCTTCTAATTAAGAAATGACATTCAGGTAGAATCAAAGAGGGGCCATGATAGCTTGGTGGTGAATTCTGAGACTAGTTTGCATCAGGAAGGGCAATCGCCATAAAAATATTGCTAAATTTATGTGCCGGTTCGCTTGCTGCGGAGACCCCCCAAAGAAATAAGCAAGCTAAAATCTGGAAAAATCACTGTTTTTTTGTGTTAAAAAATGAAAGTTCAGGCAGGAAATTATGATGAGGTGAAATTATAGTAACGGTTGGGTCACTATTAAATACTCCATCGGAGAAGTCTTGTGTTTACACACATGTTCACAACCACTCACAAACTGTTGTTCTGATCCGTGGGGTTCTGACTGGTCACTAAGTGTGTATGCATGTCTGTGTGTATATATCTACAGGATGCATGAATCCATGTATGTGGATGTATATGACTACATATGTCTATGTATATGCATGCATATGGATATATATATTTATATATATCTATATGTATCTATGGGTAGGTATGTATACCTGCTTTGCAGAAAAATTACAATTAATTTTATTGTTATCTATTGTATGTGTCCATTTATTTTCAGGAGAGCGGACTGATGTCAGGTGTGTGGTCTTGTATATTTAATATTTTTTTCCTTTTTTTTTCCCTCTTTTTTTTCTTCTTTTCTACTACAAAAAAAATCACAGATGAAGAAATTAAGAAACTAATATCAAGTTCTTTTTTCTACTGAAGTGAAAAAAAAAAAAAAGAAATTATAGTAACGGTTTGTAGACTTTTATATTTGGCGGTTTGGCTTTACTGGCCCCTCCCCTGCCCTTCTGTGTGCAAAGAGAAACGCCTGAGGCAGAACAAGAGCAGCACCAACAACAAACATGACAAAACTGGAACCAGTTTGAAAATGAGGAGTGTGATTGGAAGTGGGCTGCAGAGCATCTTGAAGAGGAAGCAGCCAAGGGATCCGGGCCTCAATTTAAAAACAGCTGACTGATCACCTGATCTGACTGGATTTCGACTTTGACCTTCCTAGTTCAGTTTGTAGATGCCCTTGCTGAAGGTTTCTAAACTTTATACAACTATGAAGTCACAGCTGATTGATATAAATGTGTATTTGATGACGAGAATCATATGTACAAAATGGCTTCAATCCCAAATGCACCATAAGTTTATCTACGATGCTTTCGCCGTCTTCATGAAAATCCAGCCTGTTCAGGGTTGCACAACAGGGTAATTTTGCCAAACGCAGATAGAAGCAGACTCTGGTGTGTTCACTCACAATCTGAGGAAGACAGACAAGAGAGCCGCTCCTGGTTTAAGGCCAGGTCTGTGAACACACATCATGAATAATGGAAAGGACTGTGCACGTGTTGCAGGAGCCACTGGGATCCAGGTTTGTTTCGCTCCTCTTTTAATGTCCTTTTTAAAAAAGGGAGTTTGGTCAAACATAGATTTCTACACACAATAAATCACAAGGATAAATTGTACTGTTGAGGTAAGACAGCTGCCGCTTGTTTTTTAAATCCATCTGTTAAGAGTTGAAAAACAAATTTGATGCATTTCAGAAAAAAAAGGACAGCCTTGTTCACTCGACTCTCAGCTCTCAGAAGCAGTGGCCTCCTGCAGTAGCTGGCCTGAAATCCTCCCGACTGATCTCAAAGTGATCTGAAAATAGATTTTTTGATTAACATTTAATGAGCTCAGATGCTCTGAATCACTTTGAAAGTGACTCCTGCTCCACCAGAGGCTTTAACGTATGTATTTTAACAGGATATGTTTCTGTTCTCTCTCAAATGTACCTGCTTTAACGAAGAGAAAACAGCAAATACATCTATCGTTGTTTTAAATATTTTCCTTTTACTTCTTTTTGTTTGGCATTGATAGGGGAAGAAGAAGGATTTCAGTTTTGGACATAATCTATTGTTGCAGTTAGACTGTGCTGGTAAGAACATAACTTTGTGGTTAAAGAAGATGATCTATTCATGTGAGCTGGAAGCCTGGTCCAGTGTGTCAGTGATGCTGAGCGCTGTGGATGGGGCTCCGGGTGAGACATCGCAGGGACCTAACACCAGACCTCTTGGTACCATCTGTCAGTCCAGTGGCGCAGCCTTCAGAGACAAACACGCTCAAAGGGTAGAGGTTTAAGAGCGTTTGCAGGTTTTAAATCCTTGTTTGTTGCGCTTGAGTGTAGCTCAGCAAAAGACTGAGCTCTCCAGCTTTTAATCTTTTCACCAGAACCCTGATACATGTTGCAATAGTCCCCCGAGACAGCGAGAGACCTCCCTCTCAGCATTCTGCATGGAAAAAACATCTTTAAAAAAAAAAAGAACAAATACAACTATTGTGTTCCTAGGGAGACATAATATTTATGTGTGTCTGCAGGTTGCATATTGTTGCAAGAGGAAATTTTTGGGCTCATTTTATTGCCAGAAAAGAAACTACAGCCTTACAGACCAGTGCCAGTGATTGGCTATCATACAAAATTCATCTGCTTGGAGAAACGTGCAGCGCTTGGTTAAATTATGAAATTTGTATTAGCTGTCTCAAGTTAGAAATCATGATACTGAATCACCCCCAAAAAAACATCTCAGAGAAGATGTATGTTCTGAATTTTTAAAAAGGTAAGATAAAGGGGTGCACATTTGCAAAGAAATATAGAGCTTAATAAGGTCTGGGTGGTAAACTGCCTGCAGTCAAGGGTGTTTTTGTTTTAGAACGTATTAGAAAATAGAAATGCAGAGCTCACAAAGATGCAGGATGTCATGTACTTCAGGGGAGTGGTAAAGAGGTGAAGAGTCCAGGTTGAATGGAGAAAAGTTTCAGGAGTGATTTGTGACAAAAGGGTGGCAGTTAGGCTTGGGTAGTATGATGGTATTTTGATATACTGCAGTATTAAAATGGTATTTCGATATTATTAGTCATGTGAGGTGATGTGCCAAATTTCCCAGCAATTTTCACTAGGCTGCTAAGAAAACTGGGACATAACCCAGGACCTTCTTGCATCTCAGCACGAAGGTCCTGGGTTCGGACCTGGGGTCTTTCTGTAAGGAGTTTGCATGATCTCCTCAGGCGTTCATGAGTTTTCTCAGGGTACTCCAGTTTCCCCCCACAACTCAAAAACTTGTACAATAGTTGGCCTTCAGGCCCAGGCGTTTCAGACTAATATCTGTAAAAAATGCCGACGGCCATTTTGAATTATGCAGACTCAGGAAGCAAATGAGTTGTTGACTTCCTGAGAGTATATTTTTTTATCCACACCCCTTAAGGTCAAAGAAAGGTATACAAGGGAGTAGTGAGACGTTGTGTGGTTTGGAGATAGAGACATAGACCGAAAGACAGAACATGAAGTTGAATAGGAAGTGTCGGAGCTGAAGATGTTAAGATTCTTATTGGGAAAATTGAAGATCAACAGGGGTACAACACAGGTTAAAGAACTGGGAGCTAAGACAAAGAAACCAGACTGATGTGGTTTGGACACGTCCAGAGGAGGGACAGTATATTGGTTTAAACGTGTCCATGTGTCCAGAGGGACAGTTTATTGGTTTGAATGTGTCCATGTGTCTAGAGGAGGGACAGTTTATTGGTTTGAATGTGTCCATGTGTCCAGAGGGACAGTTTATTGGTTTGAATGTGTCCATGTGTCCAGAGGAGGGACAGTTTATTGGTTTAAACGTGTCCATGTGTCCAGAGGGACAGTTTATTGGTTTGAATGTGTCCATGTGTCTAGAGGAGGGACAGTTTATTGGTTTGAATGTGTCCATGTGTCCAGAGGAGGGACAGTATATTGGTTTAAACGTGTCCAAGTGTCCAGAGGGACAGTTTATT
>JARVGW010000624.1:20227940-20264808 GCA_031762495.1 Anablepsoides rubrolineatus | reverse complement strand
TGTATTGAGCTGCAGTAATGTGCAAATTTCCCCACTGTGGGATCAATAAAGTTTTATCTTATCTTATCTTATCTTAACAACCTGTTGAGTAACATGTCGCGGCAGCAGTTTCATGCCTCATTACTGCCTAAAAGGAGGGGGAAAGGAGAAAACGAGTGCAACGGATAAGAGGAAATTGTGGATAGAAGAGGAAAGGTAACAACACCAGTTTGGCAGGATTACTCATTCTTTTTTTTTCCTGGACCTTTTTGCAAATAGATAAAACAAAAACTAATCAACAATCATCAATGTCCACCAATATCAAAAGCTTACGTCAAGACACATTTTTCAGTGATATCGCCCAGTCCTACTGTAGACGCTCTTGTGAACGCGACATTAACAGACCAGGTGACACGAGAAAAGAGGAAGACACAAAAAAAAAACACTAGCAGGCAAATAAAAATTATCTCACAATTATTTAATTAATTTCTTATCGTGACAGGCCTAGTGAGATACCACCTAAACTAAACTGAATGAAGACATTTTCCCGACCACGGTTCACACCTGGCACAATGACAAGTTAGAACCAGCAGCACCAGGTAAAATCAGTAAAATGTTTCAGTTTATTCAGCCGTGTCACTGTGAAACACATGCCACCACCCTAATAAAAACAAAGCTATTTATTTTGGCACCCTGTTGGCTAAAATGCTGTTGACATGGAAACAAACACCCAACAAGCGCTATTGAGGTCAGCAAACAAAAAAACCGTGGTCACGCTTTATATAATGTATGGTGAATTGATAAGCTCATTGCTGTTTTGTTCCCATCATGACTGCAGATGTCACGGTTGTGTCACCATTAAGTACCTAAAACCGTTTAAGTGGTACTTCCTGTCACCACAAACCCATTTCGCCACGAGACACGAAGTCGAGCAGCCTCACAAGGTGAAAACAGCTTCACTGCCTGGTAAACATGATAGCCTGATAGTCATTAAAGCGTGTGATGATGCTTGCCTTTTTCGCTCTGTATATTGTCCATGAAGATGTCAAACAAAAAGGGAGGGGAAACAGTGAAAAAAGGGATGAGATCCATGGAGCCATTTCAGACCTTTTAATTACACCATGTTAGGTAAAGGCTGCGCACACGAAACAAGGCTTTTCCATTGCAGGATAGGATATTGAGTCTGGGTGGAGATTATTCTGCTTACTTGTGTGGATTTCACAGCTCAACTGGCAAGGCGTCTCTTCACTGACTAGACAGCTGTTTTTTTTTTTTCCCTCTCGCTTTGACTACTTCAGGCAAAACAGATGAGCCTGGCGATTCAAACTCAGCCAAGGCAGCATAACAGAGAGGAAAACTCCCTTCTTACCCAGAGAATTAATTCACTGAGAAAGATAATGGGGACGAATGCTAAAACAGTGTCAGGATTTTAATTAGTGCTTTGAAAACTTGATTCATTATAATGCACTTCACTACAGATTTAATATAGCATCAATATACAACATTCGTCTGGTGTTTCTGTGTTGCCCATTTAACTATTTATTAACTACATGTTCAAATATGTTTTTAAAAAGCTATTAAAATCGATTGTATGCAGTAAAACGTCATTGATTTTTTTTTTAAATGAAGATTAACGGTGATAAAAACACATGAAGACATAACGCTTCAGTTTGAATCAAACTAATGACTCCTCAAGAGGTTCTGAACACAACTCCGGTTCTCTGGTTTAATCCAGAGAACCAGCCAAGAACAGACGATCATTTTAGTTCTGTGTATAATAAAGTGCTACAATGTAAAACGGCTCTTTGGCTCACTTTCATGATAATATAAACTAAATAAAAAGGAGAGCTGTTAAAATGATGGATCAACTAGCTGAAATAAACTGGAGCAATAAAGCAACAATTAAAATGCTCCGAATAAAGAATAAACAAACGTCATTACCAGCTTAGATAAAGACTTTTTTTTTTTTTGAAATGTTGGAACTTAAAGGTTGAAGTGACACAGTGTAAACATCATTTATCACACACCACCATGAACGATGAGAAATCATCTAATTGCTCTCATCTCAGATCATAGTTACTGGATGTAGACTAACAATGTCCAATTCAAAATGACTGAGCAGCTAATATAAGATTTTAGCAAACACAAAAAGGACTATAAGAGAATCCAAGATAAGGAAATGATGTGACTAATTAACAGAATTTAAGATATACTCTTATATTTTTTAACACTACGTAAATTTTGTAAACTTTGTAATCAGCATATGCCATTATTTTGAAAGCCAAAGATTAAATTGTGCCGGCTTGGATTGAGGAGGTGGGAAGCAATGTTACAGCAGCTGTTGTTGAAAGTGGTCACCAAATGATATTATTGTTTTATCGTAGTGCTGGGTGGTATAACAGTTCATACAGAAAATCCTTTTTCCATTTTTGTTATATGAATTTTCTGAATTTCGACACACCAGTTTAAATAGCCTGAACACATTCAGAACAGTACGCCGCGCCCACCAGGAAAATGTTTGATAGGGGACACGTTTCCTCGCAGCACTGCTATGCTAATTAGCAAGCTAATGCTATTGTTGGAGCAGCTTTTGATACCCGTATAATTGTTGAAAATACCGTGATATAAAACTTAAAACATACCGCCCAGCAGTAGTTTATCACAATAATTTGAGACAATTTATCATCCAGCATAATTTGTTATCATGTCAGGCCTAATGGTCACCTTATATATATATAAAACTTTATTTTAACAGGTAAATCAGTTGAGAACCAACTCTCATTCACAATGACGACCTGGTCAGGAGGCAGCGGTACAACCCAAAATGTCAAAACAATGTTAGAACAAAGACACGACACAAACAGCATAGAGTACAATTAGACATATAACATTATAAACCAGGAAAACAAAACAAAATAAATAAATAAAATAAAATAAAATAAAAAAGGAAACTAAAAGCAAGTACAGTGATCTTTTACTATTGAGTGTATCAAACTTTTAAATGTGGATAGTAAATGAATGAGTCCATTTTTAGGAGGCGAACCTGTGAACTTCTCACTGTGAGGCGACAGCTCTAACCGCTGTTCCACCTATGCATGAAACAGGAACAGGCCAAATATTTCTTCAAATAAATAAAATACTATTCTGCAGGCATTAAACAGTAGACCCACAGTGATTTGACAGACTTTTCATGCGGGGTGATTTGTGCTGTGAATGAGGTAAAGCAGAAAGGTGGTTTCACATATTTGTATCTGTCTTTAATGTTTCACAAATCACTAAATCATAAACAGAGACAAGAAAGGAATATCTCATAAAGCCAAACTAGATCTTATTCCTGAAGAACGGTTGAAAAGAATCAAACACTGCCTTGCCTAAAACTTCCAGAGTGCCCCTGACTGATCTCAGTCTGGTCAAGTGTCTTTCATTAGTACTGAACAACTTCTGCTCTCCAAAAAGACACACTTCCCTTCATTTTAGTGTGTTAAAGAAGGTGAATGAGGTTTTCTAGGGAGAGGAAAAAAGGCTGTCTAAATTAGAGTCAACAAATTTCTCACAATCGACCGTGCCTGTGAAACACAGAACACCACGCTGTTTGGATTCTGAAAAGGCTGGTTTTGTTGCCGGATGTGGGGGGAAAAAAAAAAAAAACATCCAATGGACTAAAAAAAACCACAGGAAACTGAAGGGGGGGGTGGAGTAGCAGCGAGCAGCAGAGGGGGTGTGGTGGTGGAGAGTGGAAGTGAGAAAGGAATGTTCTCTTCACTCCCTCTGTCATGTTATCATGCACACATAATAACCCCACTTTCTCACTAACAGCTATGAAAAGAATGCCGTATCACGATTTTCCCTCTGCAAGCAAACAATGTCTTCTTTACTTGTTTAACACTAGACATCTTTATTTATAAGAACAGTGAGATCAAACCCACTCTGATGACTTTTATGTCTAATATGGTGTATTTGCATTTTAGTGAATATTTGAGTATTAATATTTGTTGACAGGCAGCATTCGCCCCCAAATAAACATCCTTACTGTTACTACATGCTGTTAAAACGCCTGTGACATCAACATTTTTTTAATAATACATATACATTTTTGGAAAGATAGCAAAATAATTTTCATGCTGCTGAGATGAACAGTTGTTGAGATATCTGCATGTGAAGTAACAGGATGTGATGTCAAAGGGGAATGTCTGCATGAAAACAGAGCTAAGCTAAAATGCTCAACAGCCCAGACTGTAAAGTGGAATCTGATGTTTTAGATTATTTTGAGTCGCTATCAGACAGAAACAAAAGAGTTCAAATCATAATGTTTCAATAAACAAAGACCAGTGAGTTCTTTTTCTTTGATGTCACTTCCTAGTTCAAAAGAAAAAAGGTCAGTTATGTGTCCAAATGGGTAAAATAATGTGTGCTGATGCCAAGTTTCTTAAATAGAACAACGTTTTCTTTGTCTTTTTGTAAGAATAAGCGTGTCACAGGCACTTTAAACATTGTATAAATTCATTTTAAAGAGAAACTTCATCTCTGGAAAACTGTTATTCTCGTCTGTACAAACTATTTTATTGCCCACCGTCACCAATCCTCGGCCCACTTTGTACCCACCATGGCAGCCGGCCCCATGTTCATGATTTGATCTACTGGAGAACCCTTTGGAACTAAAGACCGACACATTTAGACCAGTTTTATTTAATAAATGTTATCAGTGCAATTTTGGACCTGGACATATTTTCTGTCGGAAGTCAAAATATCACAGATTGAAGAGTTTCAGACAAAACAGAAGAATTTCAGAAGATGGGTTTAAGATGTCACAAAAACCAAGGGCATGACTTTCAGTCTACCATTGTGGAGGTTCTGCTCTCTGCCTATTTATTTTTTTATTGAATTTTATTGAATTTTTGTAAAACGATTCAGAACATTTTGGGGTTAAAATATATTAACGCTTTTACTGTGATTAATTTTACTTCACTGCACTTTTTCAATTTGCCAAGCTTATGTATTTGCACTACAATTTGGCTAAAATTACAACACATGATTCAACAAATACAGCCATAAGAAGAGCAGAATAATGTCATGTAATGTAGTTTTCAGCAATTATGTTTAAATGTACATATATGCTTTTCAGACAAAACTGCTAAGAATTTGAGTATATATATATATATATATATATATACTCAAATTCTTATCATATATATAAAGATCATTATATATATATATATATATATATGGATTTGTTTTCTATTCTTTAAAATTTAAGGAACAGAACTCTAAGAGAAAAAATAAATAAATAAATAAATAAAAACTCAATCTCATTTCCTCAATACCACATTGTTGTTAACAGTTGTGGTTTAACCAGTTTGGTTAAACACTAAATGTTTTGTTTTGTTTTTGATACAGAGTATAACATTGGAGGTGGATGGAGGTAAAACAGCCAAATCCAACATTTTGTTTGAGTAAGAACTTAACGACAATAAGGGTTCAAAGATAACATTTCACATGTGCCTCTGTAGTCCAGCTCTATGTTACAGAAATGAGATGAACGTGAATCGACAGGACAGATGAAGTCCAGAAATTCTCCTCTGGCTTCAGCTCCCATCCACGCTGGAGATGCTGCAGCAGTGTCTGCGTGCCTCAAGGCAAGATGGAGAAAAAGCAGGCGCCAAAGCAGAGCTCAATAAAGTGACTTCTCACCACAGCGGAGCTCTAAAACAAACATTCCAGCCGCCACTTCGCCGTTTTACTGGCAGAACTGAAGCAAGAAACAAAACCCATCTATGTTAACTCCTCGAAATCTGTGTCTTTACGCTGTCAAGAAGCTGCAGACTAAAACGTAAGATCTGAAGCTAAAGTTTGTGCTCCAATCAAAGGTGCCACCATATACAAAACACTGGTGATTACAATGACGTCAACCTGAATACTCCAACATAAAAAAGTGACATTAAATCCTTTACTCCAGTTGTTACATGCCAGAATATTTAGTCCAATGGGAAAAAGCAACCAGCCAGTAACACTGAGGTACAGTAAATAACTAGAGACTGAACCAGAAGCCAGAAGTTGAAGCCATAAAGGACGATAAGGTCCATGTTAAACAAATAGAACATTTTTCATGTCTAGATAATAAAAAATACTAGTGCTGGGCAAGTTAACGCGTTATTAGTTTTCAGCAAAACACAAATAAATAAAGTAAAATAAGCCACAAAAAGATAAAAAGAAGAAACCGTACGTAAGGAGTGTATTGCAATATACAAACCTACATATTCAGCCATAGTAAATTAATTGTTAGTAAAAAAAAAAGTGTGATTAATCGCGATTAATTGCAAAAATATCGAGATTAAAATGTTTAATCTATACCAAGCACTAAAAAAATACAAATTAAATAATGATTTTCAGGAGTTGATATTTATTTATTCACATAGATATCATCTTATTTGAAATATATATACTGTATAAAAAAAACAACAAATATAGAAGTTGACATTTTTGCTTCAGTCTTAGAAAATAAAAGCTGCAGTTGCTTCATCTATGTTTATTTGTCAACATCCAGTTGACAATGTTGTGATTTGGCGCTGTATAAATAAACTAAACTGAATTGAATTAAAATACAAGACTGGATGTAAAATTTAAGAATTTCCTTCACAGTTGGTAACTCTTACGAGCAGCACTTCCATTGATTTCAGGAATGCAAACTCAGAAACTGTCAGCTGGGAATGTGACATTCACCTATTTCAAATCTCTAATATTCCCTCCGAGGATGACTTTTGCAAAGAGCAGAACATTACCACAATGCAAATGGAGTTGAACTCTGACTCCTACCCCGAGAGCGCAGGGACGTAAAGGGAGGGAAGAGAAGAATAAGTGAAAGCTTGTGCCTCTTTTCAGCACTCGGCAGCTCTGGAGCCTGGGAACTTCGGCAGCTTGGCCAAGCTCTGAGAAATATCCTGAGCTGTAATGTAAACATGCCTGAACTCTGATCTGGCAGGGGTCCACTGCAGAACACCCCCCCTCCACCACCCCCGCAGCTGAACCTAGAATTCTGTGCAGTGGCTTTGCTGGTGACATCAGGATCCCACTTACTCGTTTCCTGAGGGGGGGATAATGACCCCGGGGAGGGGAGGATGTTTAAAGTTTGTAGCTGTTTTTCTCAAATTTGTCTTAAAGTTTTTTTGTTAGAAAAATCAGACATGTAGCAAACCCACAGAGCAATGTAAAAAAGTGGGCTGAAGATACACACAATAATTTAACACGGTAATATAAACATGACATTAACTCTCCGTTCACCAGTGGCAGCTGTGATAATCTGATCTGTTTATGGCAGCAGTGACAACAAGCCCCGAAACCCCAACATATCAGGTGTCTGATTTATCAGATAAAAGTGAGAGCTGCTCCAGATAAGATCCTGTTTATCCAAAACACACAACTGTCAGTGCTCGAACAAAGCATTCGACCGTCACAGTGAGGGACAAAACAAGATCCGAAAGCAAGTCGACGTTTATAAAATTAGGCAGAATCATTTGAAGTCGAGGTCAGCGCCAACAATTCTGCTTCTATCTTATTTTGCCATTTGTCTCCTCCCTTACGTGCATCGCGCACCTGAACATGCCTGTTCCCACAGGGCTCCAGTTTCAACACCGGGTAGCAAAGCGCACATGGACAGACACAAGGCATTACCCTCCACCCCCTAATCTCTCTCTCTCTTTTTTTTTTCCTCCCAAACATAGTCCTGCCCTCTCTTCAACGAAGTCAAGCAGGAAAAACTTGACAAACCTCAAAGAGCTTTCTCTCTCAGCAGAAGAAATCACATCAAGCATGAACAGATAGCTCTACAAGTGCCCATTAAAAGGATACATGTATGCAAAAAGGGCCCCTTTTTAGCTATGTTAATACATTGAGTCCTGCATTCATGTTTTATGCTTAAGGTTCAGATTCAGCACCACATTAGCGTTGATTCATTCATTTTTCTAAAAGTTCCCGTCAACATCAGCGGCGCAGATGACTTTTTTTTTTAATATCTCAATGTTTTCATGATTGAAATTTAAACATCACATTTGCAACCCCTGGATTGACGATGAAAGCGAAAATCAACAACAAAGGGATACAAAAGGGACTTTCTAATCCAAAGCCCTTGGGAATAGAAGAATTTCAGAGTGTTCACTTGCATGGAGGAACTGAATGCCGGGGTAATTTATATTCAAACCATGGAACAACTGTCTACACATATTCACAAGAGTATATAGCAGAATCTAATTTGCAGTTAAGAGAATGAACAAGGAAATGTAAACAATTGTGCATCTTTTTTAAATTATTTTTTTCAGTTGTAGCTATAAGCAGCTTTATCAGATTACAGGAGTTTCCAATGCTGGAAACGATCAAGCTTGTTTGTCAACCTTACTTATTAGAACACATTTTTTTGCCTACCTTTCAAAAGAATGTAGCATCCTGACATCACATGCTAAAGGTATGTGGGCGTCTATATGGGAACTGTAAAAATCGAATTGTCTTCAGAGCCATGCTGGCCGATGGAACAAATAAACCGTGTGCAGCCTCCACCTGCACGATGCACCAGCAGAATGCACGGGTGTAGATATGAAGCAGACCCTGAATAAACAACGTTTCTCTGCTTCAACTCAAATGTTTCTAATGAACGGGTAATTGTCAGGCTTCTGCAAATAAAAAAGAAGAAAAAAACAAAACCAGATAATGAGCTCATGAGCTGACCCATTTAACTGAATCAGATGGAAAACAGAAGCATCGAAAACATGGGGTGTGTTGGGTTTGTATGTCAAGGATGGGAACGGTTATTGGCATCATTTTTAGGTTTTAAGTCATTCACTCGTTTTTTCACTCATTTCTTGGTACAGGGTCACATAGAGCTGGTATTTTACCTCTGCAGACATTGAATAAGAGGCAGGTTATGTACACTTTGTACAAATGGCCTTTCTATCAGAGGGTCACATCCAAACCAGGTGGAGAGATCAAGGGCACTATGAGTTTAACACACTCCCAACTCCTCACATATTGACGCTTTTCCAAGGGTCCCTCTGCGTCTTATTTTGATGCGTCAGGTGACCCCTTTGCGTCAGTTATTGACGCACCATACATTTCCGGGTTCCTTCGGCGTCCGGGGGTCTTTGAGTTGCGGTCCGTGGTTAATATTAGGGATGAGGGTTCATGGTTAATTTTAGGTTGTGGGGTCAGGGATAGGATGTTTAGGGCAAATATTAGGTCATTTTAGGGTTTGGGACACGTAGTTGACATGATATCCTACACTTTCTACAAATGGTCAATTTTAGGGATCAGGGTTGATGGTTAATTTTAGGTACTAAGGTCAGGGACAGAATATTTAGAGTGAATAAGGTATATTATTGGCATGCAGATCATGAATAAATGGCACTTGGAATAAAAAAAAAACTTAACTGACCACAATTTATCAGTCTTTTGAAATATTTATTTTGCTTATACTGATTTTTTGATAATTTGGTGCAGACAAATGACTAAAAACTACAGACATAACATCATACCTAAGTTTATCACGTAGTAATACATACTCATATTCATTGCTTTGTGTTTATTATCTTTATTGAGTAAAAATAAGCTGGCTTGAAACCAAAAAAGAGCTAAAGTTGTACCACCAGGGATGCTGATAATGTGTATTTCCAAACTGTTAACACCTCAAGGTAAAGCTGTTGCCTTGCACGCTGTGTTTGAGGCTAGGGACCACAGCCAAGGACAGCTGGGGAATATCTGTGGAGAAAAGACTTTAATCCTTGAAACGGCAGCGTTTGTAAAAAATAAAAAATCCTAAATGCAAGATTTGCCTGAAAGGTCTGACTCTTATATGCCCCATAAATCTGTACAGTAGACCTAGCCCACCTGGACTGTCAAAAGATCATGTTCTTCTCAGTGCATTCTACTTACATCTTATCATCCCTTGAAGACTAAGGAGATGGGTTTACTACATGATTTTTGCAGCTCTCTTCAAAGACAAATACAGCCTTCCCATAGGCTGCTGAATAAAACATGAGGAGTGTGCAGCAGGGTGGGTTTTGTGTGCAGAAGGGTGCAGAACGGGAGAAATGAGACAAAGATGAAGGGAGGGAGGGCGCTCTTGTGGCACTGCTTCTACAGAAACTGTATAAGACATGATCCATAAATGCCTTTGATTAGACACACATCCTCACTGCCCCCACTGGGTGCCTGAAAACTTCTGTCTTGATTCTTGTTGTTTTTTTAATTCCTTTCTTTGCTTTTTAAAAATATATTTGTTTTCCTGTGTGTTTCTTGCAAAGACGGCACTCATTAACAAAATCGAAATGACTACAGAAAAGAACACAAGTGTGCTCGTTTCAGGAGGAGAAGGCAACGCAGATCTTGCCAGGTACAGAGATGTCCCAGATTCATGCAGCCCACAGAGTGTGCTTCTGGGGCAGATGAATGACAACTCATTTACTGATTGAAACTAACTTAAAAAATATATATAGATTTTAAAACTTATACAACTCTAAATGTTCAATTGAATGAAAGAAATAGCTACCATAACAAGAATTTAGTTTTATCAAATTTTAATATGTGCAAATATGGGTTATTAATTATACCATTCAAATCCTTCTTTTTCACATTTAAATCCTTCCACTAAATAAAGTGGAACTGCAATGCTTTGGTCTGAATTCCTCCTTATTGTAACTCCACAAGCCCCGCCCCTTTTCTGAAGCGTGTCTCAGATCAACTTGTTTTGAGGCTGTCTCTTTAAATCCAAACGAGCTTCCAAACCGGTTCATTTTATTTTTTATAGAAGAGGTTTTTGATTATTTAGCTGCGCAGAAACGTTTTTTTTTTACAAATGAATTAAAAGATGTCAGAGGAGAATGAAGACCACCAAACTGTAGTTACTATATAGTTCCCAAAACTTACAATGTGTTGTGAATGACGCTCAGCTACAACCACATCAAAATTTGAACTCAGTGACTAAACTGGATTATAGCCATGTATAGATTAGCTAACGCCGATTAGCAGTGACGGCCATTTTAAATTGGATTGACATCAAACGTTTCATTGCAGTCTGATTAATAGAAATGGAAGTTTTGTCATATATTATAAAAGTTAACATTTGAAAGAAAATGTTGCTTTACATTAAATAGCAACAAAAGCGCACAAAGAACCTCAGAGTTAGTAATATTGCTGTGATTTAATATACCCAACAAGAAAGTTTTTTCTCTTTTTTTTTAAATTGTGCAATCAGTAACTTTTCTGTTTAAAATCCCACCTGTAGTCTTCTGTGTCAGCGGACACAAAATGCCTGTTGTTTCACGAGTTCCTACCTATTTTTATTCGCACTAAACACTGATTGCAGCGAACAACTGTAGTTTTACTTTTTATGCCTATTACAAAGTGATTACTCAGCTCCTGAAAACTTTTACTGCGTGCTCTTGAAAAAAAAAAGGCCTACTGTTTTCATGAGTTCAGAGAAACAATCTGCTGGTACACATGAAGTAAAACTCTTGAACAGACTGTTGGAAGATTAGTCAGAGCTAAACAGAAAAGGAAAAGAGAAGTAGAGATGTGGTTCCCTTAAGATAATTGAAACTGTATTTCAAAGCAGCTGTCTGTGTGTCTACACGCCTTCAATATGTGATAGAGTAAACTTAATAATTTGTCTATTTTACAGACACTTTGTAGGCTTAAAAAGTTTCTTTATATTTACTAGTTATGTTTCAAACATTATTATTTGTGCCAAACAGCCACTGGGTAGTTTTGTGTCATGAGCACCAAACTGAACATAGACCAGAGAATTAAAAGCAATCAGAGGAGCTCAGAAAAAAGATTTTAGATCTTCATGATAATCCGTTAACAGTCTTTATCTGCCTTTAAATGTTTCCAGACGCTACAGGGAGCTTGAAAACTAGGGTGTCAGACGACTTCCTACGGTTCTTAGTTTCAGAACCAGAATCAAAATACTTTATTGGGGGAAATTGCAATGGATGCAGTTTGACACCCTTAAAAAAAATCAAAAGCTTTTTAAGGAATTTCAGGGGCAACTGTTAAGGGGATGATAAAAGGTAAAGACTGCAAGCCCATCTCCATGTAGCTTCATTGTTTCTGTGTCCGCAGCTGGTAAAATGGTATAAGGCCAATAGGCCTAGGGATGTCCCGATCCAGATTTTTTGGCTCCTGATACAGTCCGATTTTTTTAATGATTAGTCTTTCTGATACCGATCCGATAGCTTTATTTCTTTATTTCTTTCCAAGTTACAAGGTTGGTAATATTAAAGCGAGCCCTGCTGTTCCCACCACGAGAAACATCCGGTTTGCAGATTTTGCAAGATGCAGTTTCAGCATCTATGTTTTCCATTGAAGTGTTCCCACACTGTCGACACGGTTGCATACTTGTGTGTGTCTTGACTTCTTAACAGCAGTTGTAAAACATGATGATGGTGAAAACTGGATCGGCCCGATCACATGACTAAATCCGATACTACCCAATTTAAAAAAAATGGCCATATCTGCCACCGATACCGATACTGAGTATCTTATCGGGACATCCCTAAATAGGACTGGAGCCACTGTCCTAGGATGTGGATGCAAGAGAAAATGCAACCCCAGGTTAAATATATGGATGGTTCAGAAGGTAGAGAAAGAGGTGAGGAAACAGTCCAAAACCATATAAGCTGAAGTCCAAGGTCAAGTGAGGTCACTTTCTGATTGCACCATCTGTTATATTTGAAATGATAATGGGTTCCATGGAATTAGACCCTGAAGGGCTTCACTACTGATAGAACACAATAAAGCCAAATGGACATACAGCGAAATACAAGTTTCTGGGATTGATAAACAAAACTGGAGTCTTCTCAAATTGATTTGTATATGTATTTAAAAACAAAAACTACAGTATTACCTCCTAAAAACATGTTTAAAAGTCCCTCTGAAATATCAAAATAGAGGATATCTTGGCCATCTACTCAAAATGTAATCTGACTCAAATATTATCAAACTGGAGCTAACAAGTGGCTGAATATCCTTACTAAAGTCATCACAGGATCAAAAAGCAATTTATAAGCATGAATATGACAGTTTGTTATTTGTTCTGTAAGTAAAGCCATAAAGTTAAAAGGATTGACAAATAAAGCTCCTGTGAGAAACATCAAGTCGTCGGTGAACTTTTGATTTGTGTCACTTCCAAATCTGCCGTCTGGATCAACTACCAACAGGAAAACTTGTTGAAGCTTGTAAACAGGCTCCCTTGTGAAAACAGCAATCATGATCAGAAAAATGATGTGAAGCCAAGTCATTTGGAGCAAATGTATGCAAATGTTATCATAAAACTATATTTACTCGAAAACAGGCATTCATTTCATGCACGATTTAACCAGAAGAAATATATGACATAAAACATAGTGTCCAAACAAATGAGGTAATTTCCTGGAAACACGGCAAAAAGCTTTCTGTGTGAGATATTAACACACCAGATCCCCGCTCCCCAAAGACAAGCTGTGCTTACTTAAAACTATTTGGTGATAAAAATTTACGAACTACCCCTGGTTATGACTGTGGAATGTCCAGAACAAAATGTAACACGGCCCCAGCTTTTATTGCACAAGTCAGTAAATCTGGCTGATTCGTTTCAGTAAAAAGCTGCTGTGATGTTTCTCTGATGAAAATATGATCCTTTCTGTTTATGCACCGTCAATCAGAATACGCAGGCATTTATAGACGAAGAGGTCATTTCTGTTGGAAACTTGTTACAGCCTGAAATTAATGTGGAAATAGCTGGGCAGATAAAGTTGAGTAATATCACTTGACATACTATTTATTCAGTAATATTTATGTAGTATTGGAAATCGAGGACAAATGTATTACCAAATACCTGAAATGGGAATTTATAAAAAGCTCTAAAGTTTATTATTAGCTCGTTTCACATAACTGTTTCAAAGTGGGACTGAGATTGCTTCACTAACATGAGTGAAACGTCTAAAGCTCAATCAACCAAGATTTTTCAACTGGAAATCTTTAAAATAAATCAGGGCAGCTTATTAATAATGAGTAAAACTGATTTGTTTGATTGGATAATTACTGACGGGGCTATTATCTTTCAGCTGGCAACAGGTTGTTGAACCCAAACTAGTGCAATGAGTTGCTTCTCATGTCTTGAAAGACACATCCTGTTGTCATAGAAAAGATGTGAGTCTGTTTGAGAAGGGTCAAATCTTTTGGCATCAAGCAGAGAAAACATCTAAGGAGATTGCAAAAACTATTAAAAATGGTCCAATGCATTATTAAAACCTGGAAGGATAGTGGAGACTCTTCGTCTTCCAGGATGCACCCATCATAGTGCCCAAATGTACCCTTTTGGGGGCAGTATATGATCTGGGGTTGCTGCAGTTGGTCAGGTCAAGGAAGTTTATCCAAAAAACGCCACAACGAAGGCAGTCCAGTAAAATATTAGCTTGTGCAACATTTTGTTTGGGTGGCAACTTTTATTTGGCCAAGCAGTGTATTCCCATTTAATATTCAAGCACATTGGGTGGATATCAAAAAGATTAAAACATTTTGAATAAATCTTTAAGATGTAGGGTTGGGCGATAAATCAATTTAATCTATTAATTTGAATTTGCCATTTATAAAGATTTAATTTTGGGAAAATCGAGATTTTTTTTCCCCACCAGTGCACTCTTAGGGGCTTCTTCAGAGATCACCCCACCTGTCCCTCAAGACGTTTAGTACATGACGAGACAATATGGCAGCTAGCAAAGAGGATCTACTTCTCAAAAAAGGCCCAGTTTCTTCAGTTTTCTGGAACTGGTTAGGTTTTGCATGCTCAAACTTGGAGCAACGAACAGCTCCCAGCAAATTATCTTTGAAGGCTCTCGCTACAAAAAGCAGGAGTACAACAAATTTGTTTCGACACCTGAAACAGAGGCGCTCTGTTAAGTGGGAAGCAAAATCGATTAAAATCAAAAAATTGTTTTGACATTTATCACATTTAAATGCTTCGCTATGCTTTTGATGAAAAAAAAAATGTTCAAAACTAAATTTGCAACATGAAAATAAAATTAAAATCCTCATTTTAAATAAAGACTAATTGCAAATAGAAAGAGGAGATTAACAAATAGGTTTCCCACATTACGGAAACGACTACCTTTAGCACAGTGACACGCCACACTTAACTTGAAACATTTTAAAAACACGAGACAAGCCAGTTCACATCAGGTTTAGGGTATGTTGTCATATGAAGTACTGATAATATGCCGAAGAAAAAGAGAAACGTTTTAGAGAACCCAACAACCAGTTATTCCTAAAAGATAAACTTCCACTTGCTCACCATGAGGGTTGGGTTGGAGCTGTGTGTGGCTCCCAGGGACCCAGGCTAATTGTTTTACATCACAGCCGAGACCGGCTGAGATCAG
This sequence comes from Anablepsoides rubrolineatus, assembly GCA_031762495.1. Classification (NCBI taxonomy): domain Eukaryota; kingdom Metazoa; phylum Chordata; class Actinopteri; order Cyprinodontiformes; family Rivulidae; genus Anablepsoides; species Anablepsoides rubrolineatus. The sequence goes on along the minus strand of JARVGW010000624.1, from coordinate 20,249,434 downwards.
AGCACTGGCAGCTCTGAATCAGACTGCTCGACAGCCAAGTACGCTATGCCAGGAAACACTCGCAGAGTACACCCTGCCCCCCATGCTCATTCTCAGGCAAAGAGTTATGCTACATACATGTTGACCACGAGGGAATATGAGGATTTGCTGTTTCTGTGTGCTATCTGACCAAGCTGTCAATCCAGCAGGAAACTGGAAGTGGTATTTAAGTCAGTGATATTAAACTGAGAGGCGGGCTTCAAGATTAATATTGCAACCATTTGATCTGTGTAAAATCTTGTTTGCTTAAAGAAGCAAACATCAACAGATTCAAAAATTTGAACCATCTGTTCACAAATTCTGCCAAACAAAGCTACATTAAGACTCGAGCTCTCTTTGAGGTGTATCACTCACAGACTCTTGTGTCAGGTTGGAAATACAAGCAGTGGTTATTTTTAGAGAGTTTTACTAAAACCTATCAAATTGTTCGAAGAGATTTTGCTAAAATAAAAAAATGCATAACCTCCTGTGGTCCGATACATGGGTTCAGTAGGACCTAATAAGTATAATAACTAGAATCTGTCATGGTACAAGAAGTAGTTTTTGCAAAAGATTAAGTCCTCATATGAGGACACTGGGTCTCAAAATGTTACGCTTGTTGAGGAATACCTAAGCAATTACTAAACTTGAGAAACTTCATGATAGCCTTTCTAGGGGTATCATTTTCCTAGTTATTTTGGCAATACAGCAGCTGGCTTTTGAGCCGAGCAACATTAGTGAAGTGATTCAAAACACCATCTATGACAACTTTCAGATTGCTTCTCAGTTTGAAGAACATATTATGTGACATAATGGCAAGAAATCACAGATCATCCTAGGTATTGGTTGAACAAATATACTACTTTCAAGAACTATTTCCGCTTGTGAACTGTTCTAAATATTTCCAGATTTGTTTAACAAGAGTTTACATTTTACACCTAGTGTAATTTACATTTTAAACCCTTCTAAATATTTGAAGGTTTATCCAACCTTAAGGTACAATTAATAACAAAATTATAGTCCCAATGTCCTCAAATGAGTACTTTATCTTTACATCGTACTTGTCAAAGTTGCATGACTTCTGAAGCTTAATGGTGCATAAATACACTGGTTTTAAGCATGAAATATAATTTGGATTTTTACTTTAGCCATGTCATGATAGCCTAAAAACTGCAATAAACGGTTGGAACAAATGTTTACAGTTATGCATTTTGTCAGCATCAATCTGATAAACAAAACCCGAGATACCACAGCAAATCATTACCATTGGTCAGGAGAAAATGTTGGATGAGAGAATTAGTAGTTGGAATTAGGTTTTTTTACCTTTCATTTAAAATTCTTTTAACTTCTTTTCAGATGTTTTTATTCTTTATTTTTAAAAAACAGATAGTAAGTGAGGTTTTTCAGTATTTAGAGCATCAGAAAATGTTTTATATCTGTTATACCTGTTGTTAGACGTAACAGGTTTCCTGATATCATGCAGCCCTATTGTCTTTAAAAAAATTCGGTCAAAGTTTTAATCAAAGTTGTTGCCTGATAAATGTGTTGGGAAGAAATCTCCAAAGAGAATTAGTTGGAGATCTACATCCACTGGTTGTATTCTGAAATCCATCCAATGGTTCATGAGATATTTTGCTAACAGACACAAAGAGTCGACTCCAGTAGTTTAGCATTTACAGATTTTGTTGTGGCTGAGTCTCAGCTACACCAAGTTTTAGTTCAATGTCTGTAAAATTGGCTTTTCAGCAAATCATCCGTTTGGATTTTACTTTTGCTTAAACACACTGAGGTTACACGGTTTGTGTTTCACCCCACCAGCTGACAGAAAGCTCCATGTGTGCAACAATAAAAAGAAAGACAACTTTCGGGAACTTCCAGTGCATTCTTTTCTGTGACTCCGGTTCCCAGATCTTTCAGTGGGTAATAACAAAAAACCCTCCCTGTACACGCAGGACTGTTAATCAGCAGGCATCCCTCGCCTACTGCTTTTTCAAGGCCTGTTTGACTTTAAGTAAACATGTGCAGGAAATGTATTCAGTGGCTCTAAACATTTATACGGGGGCCTTGTGGCTCAAACGGTTTCACGGTCAGCAAATGTTTCAAGAAGGTGCTTAGAGAGCCATTTGTTACAGGCATGATAATAGGTTATGACAGTGCGTGGCGTGCTCGCATGCAGCAGGTTTGGATCAGTGCGCTTTTAGTTTCCGTACTCACTATCTGTCCTGTTGACAGACATGGCAAGACAAAGCTGGATCCCAGTCTGATGAAAACAAACGTCTGTACGTTGTAATATGGGAATGGTGTGTCGTAAGCTCCGCCGTGTGACCCATTTCTGACATGAATGCATTTACCGACGCAGGTGGAAAAGCCTGAAAAGGCAATCTAAAATATGACTATTCAAGCGAGCATTAGGCAGAAAATCATTTCATTTTTCCTTCAGTCGATAAGTACGCTCTTATCTCTTCTTTCCAATTTCTCTAAATTCAACAAGAAGAATATCCTTCGCTAATCTGGTCTCAGTGAGCACCGGCACTGCCAGCGCTGAACCAGTCGTAATCCACTGTGTTGTTTCACTCCTCGCTCCGTTTACAGTTTCCACAGCAAACTCCAATGTGAACAGTCAATAACGCAGCCGTGGCCAAAGCAGATGCCTCACTTTATAATTGACAACAGGGTTAGCATGTTCTCCTTGTGCTTGTGTGGGTTTTCTCCGGGTACTCCGGTTTCCCCCCACCCCTAAAAACATGTACAATAGGTTGCCTTCAGGCACAGGCCTCCCTTGAAAAAGAGATCTGAGATCTCAACGGTACTTGCCTGGTTAAATAACGGTAAAATAAATAAAAAAAAATTAAAAAATGTTGACAGAATAAAACTTCCTCATTCTTTTCTTTGAAATAGAGTATTTAAGGCTCAGGCATTAAAGCAGCAAAAATGTTGCTAATAAAACCTAGAGGTTACCCAACAGTCGTAAACTTCTTTCTGCTTTTAGGTCAAACATTTCACTTAAATAGGAGTATACTGTGTACATGACCTTATTAAAAGTTACAGTTTAGTGTTCTGCTCAGCTTTACCAAGTTTTTTCTCCCTTTCATTTTTACAAATGACAGACACCGCGGCAAAGACCTTAAATCAAGGTCTTTTTCTTGGTTGTTCACCGGACAACAAATGTTCCTAATTAATTTCAATGAATTACAATTTAAGAAGGGCATGGGCATTTCTCTTTTTAGTGCAAAAAAATATTGAACTGTGAGACTAAAGTATCAAACGGAAACGTGAATTTCCCGTATCGTTGTATCCCTAACCAAAGCCTATGAAGTGATTCATGAGATATTTTGCTAACAGTGATAGGTGACTCTAAATCGTTAATGGCAGATCTTGTGCAATCTGTCAGCGCTCAGATCTGCCTCAGCTTTTACCACACTCTAATTGAGCTCAATGTCTGCAAAAAAGAGACTGAGTTAGAGGCATTTTTGTTGGCTGTGGCAGCCATCTTAAATCAAACTGACTAATCGGTGGTAGATGTTCATCCAATAATTGCTTTCTGCACTTTTCACAGAAACATACAGTCCTTCGTTTTGGCACACAGACACGGATAAAAACGTTATCGTCCGCCTTTGTGTTTTGCATTTTAATAACTCCCTGCATCCGTGATGGGTAGACTCCGTGTATTTATGGGAGTTTTCTGCACTGACTGCTGTTCTGCTTCACCAAATCATCATAAGCTGCGAAAAACATTAACCTCAGGCTTGATGTGAGCATGTACGCCAGGACTTCATTTCCTCCACACATCCTGCTGCACTCATCAGTTTTATATAGAACACACCGCTCCAGAGTCAACATCGGTAAAAATGAACCGGTACATGATAATGATGTTCCCTGACCTCGTTTAGGCAGTCAGTATAATCCATCATGTCGTTGTGTCTTACACTCTGTCATGTTTCTCTGCTGTACTTTACCAAACTGCACACTCTAGGAAAGAAAAAACGTTGGATTTACTTAAAAAGGTGCTCTTTGCAGTCATAAAAACCAGTCTGTATTTTTATATCATAAAGTGGGAAACAAAATCCACACTTTTTTGTTTTTTTTTTCTCCCATCAATGATGTCCCTAAATAAAAAAATTCACCTCGTGGCCGTAGGAGTAAAGCACACGTGCAAGCATGCAAAGCACTGGAGGACGGTCTTTATTCGATTAAAGGAAAAGTGCAACTTCAGCAAAGTGTTTGAATTGGATTTAATAACTATGTTTTGGTAAAAATTGTTACAAATGTGTGAAAAGGGGGCCGAACTCATGGGGAAAACGCTGAGGCTTCTATGAAAATGCCACCGTTTATGCAGACCTGATGTATTTGCTCTGAACTGATTCGTGTTAAACTTTCCTTTAGGACCAAATAATGAGATTTTACATAAATATCGAAGCAATAAATGTGTTCGAGCTCGTTGATTTCGCACAATTCCAATGGCGTTTTCATAACAACCTCAGCAATTAACATTTGACCTTTGACCCGGAAGAGTTAGGCTCTGCTAGTAACTACGAAATGATCTTTTAACTGCGTTTATTTGCTTAAATAGTTCCGATTATGGTTTTATGACATTAAAATCTAATAAAAATTCTACTTAAAACACACAACTTTCTTTTTTTAGAGTGCAAGAAAAGCACATATGAGGGAAGATCAGTGATAAAGTTGCTTTTTCTTTTTGCAACATGAAGAAGCTGAGCGAGGTAATGCTTGATAAAACTACAAGACAAACAGATCTATTGCTCAATCCCAGCAATGAAAATAAATGAAATTAAAGAATAATCATTGCCGACCTTTTAATGGCTTTACAGAGAAAAAAAAAAGAATGTTTTTTTCCATCCAGCATCTTGAGCAGATTCAGAGAGGGAACATCTGCAAGCTTTCACCCCTTTGACTTTCTATTGAAACGCTGTACGGGTAATAAATTATCGTCTAGATGCTGTACTCCCTTATGCCCAAAGAAAGAAAACAACAAAATAAATCTCATGTTTCACCGACTGTGAATCATACAGGAAGTTACTTCCAGGCACGCAGAAATCCTGTCTTACCTACAGCGGGTTTATTGCACAGCGCTGAAAGGCAGCAGGCATACGATTATGCTGGGTTTGCCCTGACCAATATTAGCTCCGACTCATCCCCAACTCATATTCTAAGTAATAACAGATCGCACAAGAGCTTTGTTTCACTATTTGTAGCCTGTCTGTTAGCGAAATATCTCATGATCGACTAGACCAGGGCTATTCAACTAAATTGCTCCTGGGGCCACAGTTACTGCAGGTCAACAGCACAGGGGCCGAACATCCAGCAATTAAGGTAATTCTGTAAATAAACCAAGTATTACAAAGATCTGTTACTTTTGAAATAGTTTATTTTGCTGCATTTAATCATGAATACAACATACAGAACCCTATGTAATAACAGTAGCAATAATAAAACAATATCAAAAACAAAAATAACACACCATTATCGTTATTATTATTATTATTATTATTATTATTATTATATTGACATGTCTGACTTCCCAAATTTTTAAACAAAATTTATCTTCAATTATTTGTAGTTTTAACTGTCTTGGATGTTCATAGAAATGGATTTCACCAGCTTGTAGCCAAGGTTCTGATGTTTTTGTAGATACCAAACATGTCTATGTTTAATTAAAATAACTTATCGGAGTTAAAGTGGAAAACTGGGGGTTTGGGTTTAAGAGATGAATGAACCAGTTGGCGGGCCGAACTTTGGTCACTCACGGGCCGGATGTGGCCCTTGGGCCACCAGTTGAATAGCCCTGGACTAGACTTATTTTAATGAAACTTGCAGGATATAATTATTGATTGTACAACTAGAGCTGATTAACTTCGAGGTTACCCAATTCATTTTAGCAAACAGAAAAAAATCATGATTTGTAGGTTGTACAGAACTACAGAATATCTTTTGTTGACACACAGGCCCAACAACGTCAAAACGTGTTCAGTTCATCACGTGACACACAAAAGGAAACTCAATTTTCTGAGCTGCAGAACAAGATAACGCTGCACGTTAAAATAGGTTAAGTAAAAACGCAGAATGCACCTGCATCCATCTGTCTGGATCAGCTCATGTTGATACAGAAGGCAGGAAATGAAAAAAACAAAAACCCTCCTATTGGCCTAATGACCCCGAAACCAATTTGTCACACTAGATTACTTTGCAAAATAGCTTTCTGATCCCACAATGCTATCAATGTCAAGGACCTCTTATCAGCGATAAAAGGAACTGTGAGTTTATTCTAATCAATCTTGAAGACATTTCCTGTTTGCTGTGCTTACTGACAGGTTAACGGATCAGACTGAATCTGACCTGCTAGAATCTGCTGGAGAAAAGAAAAGAAAGAAAGTGGAACAACAATCAAATTAATCATTTTCTCAAAATGTCTAATTTGTAAATAAAAGCTTAAAGTGCCTGTGACATGCATGTTCTTCAAATACAAAGAGTCAAAGAAAACACCTTTAAAGGGTTAAAAAAGGTGGAATAATACACACGATTTAACCCATTTTGTCCCATAAATGGCATATTTTCCTTTGAACTTGGCTCAGTTAAAGTGAAACAGGACATGACATCAAAGGGGAACTCTTTAACAAAGAAAACTCTCTGGTTTTTGTTTATTGAAACAATATTATTTGAACTCTGACTCTTCTTCATCTCTCTGATAGTGACTCAAAATAATCCTAAGAAACATCAGATTTTTCTCTACAGTCTGGGTTGTTAGTCATTTTAGCAACGCTCTGTTTACATGCAGACATTCCCCTTTGACATCACTTCCTGATACTTCACAGGCAAATATCTCAACAACCGTTCATGTCGGCAACATGAAATTTCTTTTGCAATATTTTATCAATGTCCTCTTTCTAAAAATGCATTCATTTGTATTACAAACATTTGATGTCACAGGCACTTTAAAAACAGGTTCTGACGCAGAACCAATAAGACAATCAAATGATAAAGCAACATATTCTGAGCTCAAAATATTCACAATAACGTCGGACTTTACAAAATGTCTATATTTTAGCATTGCGTGAAAACTATCACAGAATTCATGGTGAACACTTTCCAACACAACACCTGGAAAACAAACCTGACCTGAGGCCTTTAATCTGTGCGGTCCACATTGTGTCGGAACCAGTGGTTGGAAAAAATAATCACTTTCATTTTGGCCAAATCGCTGAAATTTGTAATTACTTGGATTTAGCAGTGGAAATTTTGAGAACGGGGTTAAAACATGTTCAGCTTGTTGTGGTTTTTCCTTATCTGGTTGAGAGAATGTTAACTGCTCCAAGGCTTTCAGAAATGTTTCAGTGCAATAAAACAGCAGAAGGATTATTATTGATACCTGCTGCTGCAGCTGAAAAGATAAACTGTTAGCAAAATATCTCTATTTTTAGATATTAAGCCAGAGTTTGATGTGGTAGTAGCTGAGAGTGATGACATTACAGCTACAACATGAAAGGCAGAAGAAGTGGCTTCTTATTGGCAGCATCTTCCCTGTTTATTCATCATGTTTGAACAATTAAAACATTTTATTCAAATGAACCAAGGGCTCTGTAACCTTTACGATCAGAGGAGCCGTTTGTGCTTCTTGTCTCATTAATAAAATGTGTTCGGAGCTGCAGAACAAGCTACAACTGGGATAAAAAGACCATATTCAGGTAAACAAAAACAATACTGTATACAGTTTATACCCAATTTCATAAAAACTAGTACAACTGAATTATTCAGGCATATGTTTTTTTTCTAATTCTTATTATTATGTCTTCAAATTATTTAAAGGTAATTCTGATGGATTTGCGAGAAAGATCATAGAAATAAATTGGTATATTTAAGTAAACAACAGGCTAGCATGAGCCAACATGTTTTACTTATTGTATTAGTAGTATTGGTCATATTTTTGCATACAAATTTCTGTTGTGGGTATAAAACAATATATACATATTCTGTTATGTTTGGTCACATTTTCAAAGAGCCACTGCAGAGGGACCAAAGAGCAGGGGTGGAGCCAGGGGGTGGCCATTGGTCACCCTGCTGTACACATCCTTTACACAGTGAATCAACCTTTAGGGGTGTAATAATCCTCCTTAACATATTATATACAGAACATAATGTAATCTGACTTATGGTGTCAAATGTTTTTTTTTTGTTATTTTCTGTTTTGAAGGCTGCATGATGATCTGTGTTTGGTTCTGAGTAGACCTATAAATCATAGAGTAAAACACCCTAAACTCACTGTTGGTGGTAAACAGTATTGCACCTGTTCATTGGGTAAAATTATTAATATTAGTTTTAAACATGCAGTTGAGGGTCATCATTGTTTGGCACAATGACACATGTTACAATTCAAAATAAATCAATAAACAACATAAAAGTAAAAAGACTCCCCTAAAGTCACTGGATATGATAAATTGTGTCACATTAATTAACCTTATCTCAGCTAAAGCAGTGAGTTTAAAAACAGGATGATGGAACTAGTTTAATGAAGAATCTGTCTCTGAAATAATTATTAAATCAAGCGTTAATTAATGTAGGTAAAAATATGTTTAACAACCTGGTAAAATACAACAGAATGTAGGAAATGGCATTTATTTTGTTCAGGACCCCACCGCCACTCAACTGTGTGTCCCCCTCACTTTTAAACTGGTTCTGACGTCTATGTTTAGTCACTGCCTGCGTAAGGACATAAGGAAATGACCAAAAACACAAAGATCTGCAGAAACAATCAAATAAATAATGATGTCATTTCCCTGACCCCTCCTGTGTGAGTGGTGGTCCCAGTGGCTCTACCACTGAGACATGGCTTCCTTATTGGAAGCATCTTCCTTGTTTATTCATTATATTTGAACAATTAAAACATTTTATTCAAATAAACTATATGGCAGGGCTATTCAACTCACGACCCACGGGCCACATCCGGCCCGCGAGTGACCAAAGTTCGGCCTGCCAATTAGTTCATTCATTTCTTAAGCTCAAACCCCGTCTTTTCTACTTTAATTACTCTAAGTTCTTTTAGTTAAACATAGACATGCGTGGTATCTACAGAAACATCAGAATCTTGGCTACAAGCTGGTTAAAACTGTTTCTATGAAAAGCCAAGACAGTTAAAACTACAAGCGGTTGAAGATAAAACTACGAAAGTGAAAATAAAATTGGTTTAAATATTCGGTAAGTCAGAAATGTTAAAATGAGAGGCAGAATGTGATATTTTTGTTTTTTTTTAATTATCACTACTTTTATAGGGTTCTGTATGTTAGATTCAGGATTAAATGCTGCAAAATAAATTATTTCAAAGGCAACAGATCTTTGTAACACTTGGTTTATTTACATAATGACTTTAATTGCTGGATGTTCGGCCCCTGAGCTGTTGGTCTGCAGTAACTGTGGCCTGGATCAGTTTAGTTGAATAGCCCTGCTATAGAGTGTTAAATGTTAAATCAGGGGTTCTCAAGCCATTTGGGTCTGGGGACCCCTTACAAGGGTGAAAAAATTCCAGGGACCCCCTCAACCTCATGTTGTTTTATAAGATAAAACCCCTAAATGCCATGGGAATATATATATGTTTATTAAGTTTATTATATATTTTTTACTAGTTATTATTTTTCTCCATGCATTTCTAAAAATAAAAACCAAATTAACAATTTAGTACCATTTTTTGAGGACCAGTTTGAGAACCTCTGAGCTAAATGACAGATCTGGGGGGGGTAGCCCCAAACTCACGGGTCCAACTTACCGCGATGCGCGTGAGGATCTTCTGCTCTCCGTCAGGGCCCTTCAGCTCCCTGCCGTCCCCCCTGCTGTAGTCGGGAGGTTGCTGGTTCGATCCCCGGCCGCCCTTCGCCTTGCGACTCCCGGGCCCCTGGTGGATGATGTTGAGCAGGTGGAGCGTGCTCTTGTGCTCGCGGTCGGAGCTCTCGTGCTGGCCCCGCTGGTAGCGGTTCTCGCAGGTGGAGTGGTGCTGCCGGCACGACTCGATGCGGGCGCGCAGCCGCTCCACGATGGCGTTCTTCAGCTGGGGCACCGCGGAGCCCCTGGAGGCGGGGGGGCCCCCCACCACCATCGCGGGTCCACCGCCGCCGCCGCCAATCCCCCCACCGGCGGCCAGGGCCCCCAACCCCACACCCAGCATGGGCACGAAGGTCCCCGCCGCGGACTGAGCGGGGGTCGCCTCTCCCATACCCTCCAAGTTTGGGAAAGCTCAGATCGATGACAATAATAATAATAATGTTTATATAAACAGAACAAATACTCAACTATGTGAAAAATAAAAACAAAAACATTTTTTTTATTTTTTTTTTTAGAAAATCAGGTTTTTCAATAATCGCGTCAAATTGTTTGAGAATAAAAACAAATAAATGAAGATGAGGTCCAAAGTTCCCACACTGTTTTCCCAGGCTCCCCCAGAGGCTGATGTGTCAGCCTATAATTAAATGTGAAATTATTCACAAGCATGAAAGTCTCGTGGGCGTCCGCGCTTCCTTAAATCGACGCGACCCCCCCCCCCCCCTCCTCCTCCTCTCTGCTCTGGAGACAAGCGGGCGACAGTCAGCAACACCAACCCGGCTCCGATGATTCAAAACCGCGGCACGCACAGGCGGACTTTCACCACGGCCATCCGCGCCACATTCCCCACTCATTACAGAGTGCCACTATCAGAAGACGCGACGAAACGAGAGGATTAAGCCGACAAAAAAAAAAAAATAAAAACCGCGACAAAACTTCAAGACTCACGCTGTTTGAAAAGAAGTCCTTCCTCTCTTTGTTTTTGCCATCTCCTGCCACAGAGGAGCCTCCTGAAGGCAGGGAGCCGCTTTTTCAGTGCCCGACTGAAGAAACAGTCCATTGACAGTCATTTGTCCGTGTGGTGGAGCGACGCAACAGCACAGCTACTATACAGACCCTCATTGTGCGAGCATTCCTCCTCTGACATGATGCGCTCTCTGGGAAGAAGTGCGCTCAAACGCGCCCTCTAGTGGAGAGAAAGGAGAACAGCAACAAATTGAAAAAAAAAATTCAATAAAAAGCTGCTTTATTGGAGATCTGCACGAGCTCATGCCTTGTTGCAAAGACGTCCAGCTCAGAGTATGTGATGTGTCTGACTCTCAGCTATCATTTTATTAAATTTTGGGCAAATGTATATTGAGGTGACAGAGTTACAGCTATTATTGTGTTGGTTAATGTCAGTTCTCTGTGGTGGCCATCTTGAGACTCCAGAACCTAATCAGTTGTAGATGCACATGCAATCATTTATTTCTGGGAGTTTCATCAAAACACATTTAAGGGTTCATGAGTTATTTTGCTAACAAACAAATCAGTTAATGATAAATTATTAAGCAAAAGAACACAAAAAAGTTGCCCAATGTAGTGCACCAAATATGTGGATTATTTTGGTACTGCTATACCAATTTTTTGCTTAGTTGTAAAATGAACTGAGTTATTTATTTATTTTTGTTTGTTTTCTAAAGTCAGTTGATTGACAAAACTTTTTGTCAATATCTGTAAAAAAAAATCTGTAAATGTTTTCCAAGTTTGTTAGCTGTGGCAAACATATCAGCAACTACTCATATATATTCCTAAAGTCAGTATGACATAAGTTGGAAATGTTTATCTGATAAAACAAATCTTTGTCACAATTCAGAAGAAGTGTGTGAAAAAGTAAAAAAAATCCACCCTCACTGTTTCCATAGAAATGAACAGACTGAGTGGAAACCAGGTGCAGCTAATTAAAAGCTCTTAATTAGCAGAACATCAGCGGCTGTGACCACCTCTATAGAAGCACATGTTAAAGCAGTTTACTGATCTGGAACATTTAAATACTGCAGCAAATACACAACAAAATGACTGAAAAAAAAATTAAATGTTTCCAGTTAAAGTCCAGGATCTTAACCAGTTATGCAAAGACCTTAAGATGTGCGTAAACACATCAGCAAACCCAAATAAACTGAAGCAAAGCTGTAAAAAAGGGGAATGCCAAAATTCCTCCACACTGATGTCAAAGACCGATAAGGTCAAACACAAGATAAATTATTTAGTTTTTGCAGCTAAAAGTGGTTTTACAAGCTGCAGAGAGACATTGATTTTTCATCCATGACTTCTGCCTGACTTGACTTACGGTAATACAACTGATGATGCAATTTATTTTAAGCAATGTTAATGTTTTTAACCCAACTTTATGACATGGTGATCAGCACCAAAGGCAGAGCAAGAATGTTTTTGTGTTTGTTCGTGTGTCTGTTAGCAAAATAGCTCATGAACCGATTTTAATGAAACATTCAGGAAACATTCACCTCTACAGCTGATTCAACTTTTGGAGTCAATCCAATTCAAGATGGCCACCACAGCTTCTCAACTTTAGCCAACACAAAAATGGCTCCAAATGAGTAAATCTTTGAGCTTTAAAGTTAGATTGCATTCCTTTAAATAAAGCTAAACCTTATATGGGTTATGCATATGCTTTTACTATGAGACTTTCAGTTAAAATTTAAATGTATTCTTATAAATATCAGTGATGTTTGTAATGTTTTGGTTTTAAACGTTTAGCAGCAATGATCAGTTAAGAAGCACACACTTCACTTTTTATCCAATAAAATCATCAGATGTTGTGAATATGGAGGACCAAAACTGCCATAATTAGAAATAGCAGAAATATATCAATAAATAAATTAATGTACTTAAAGCTGACCAATTAAAATAAAAATGAAAACTTTATCTCATGTTTAATAATTTAATTGACCTTCATATTTATTTTTCCAGCTTAGTTCCAATAAATTATATATATTATCACATAATTTACATTTTATTGTTTTTAAAAATACTTCTTTTTACTTGTACATGCATTTGTATCTCCTAAATGTTTATACTTAATTATTTTTTATATTTTCCTCCCACAAGTCTTCTTTTTTTTTATTATTTCTGTGTTGCTTTTTAATTTCTCTGTCTCCTGTTTTTTTTCTGCCCCATTATGCAGTGGGCAGTCCCTCTTGGGTCAGCTCCTCTCCTATTGGTCAACAGACAGGAAGAAACGTGCAGATCTATTGTGCATAAACTATTTTATATATAATTAAATAATAATATATACAGTTCTCCTTACTTGAATTGGTGCATTTTAAGTGTATTTCTATATTTATTGGTCCATTTATATGTTTCAAACAGTTTCAGTCCTCCATATAAACATTACAGCTGTGGAGAAAAAAACAGCAGAAACATAATTAATGAAAATGTTAGAAAAGTATTTTGGTTTCCATTTACAAAGAAACTTTAATGCCAACATTTAACTTTTGATTTATTCTATGTCCACAGTTTAAGCCTACCATTGTACAGGAATAACAAAGTCTTGTATTTTTGTGTATCCCAAATGAAGCGTACCACATTACCAACACACTGACACTGCTCCTCATAATGTAAAAAAAAAAACATACATCTAGTTAGTAGGGAGAAATTTTCCTCTTTTTTTTTTTTTTTTACAATTAACAACTGCAAAACACAATAAATTAATAAGTTAACACACAAGCAGTCTGCAAAATGCTTTACAGTAGTAGCAATAACAGTGGTTAAAATGAAATATAAAAATCAGATTCCTATAAGTACAGTACAGTACAGCGGCTCGGTGACAGGTCTGGCAGCAGATCTGAGCCGTGTTTTCAGTCTCGCCCAGTCAAGGCTGTCATTTTCAACACACCACAGCTCACGGTCTACCACGACACGTACGCACACAGCTCTCCTGCGCTCAGCTCAGCAGATATAGCTCCAGATAATAAATTACACATCCATTACACTTCAGGGAGCGACGCGCTCGTCTTCAATCTTTCCTTTCCTCTTTAGAAATCACAGTTCGTCTGGGAATGCTTTGTGCCAGTCCGACTTCAAACGTCAGCCATCCCGTTTTATGAATACCTCATTCAAAGAAAATAAAAAATAAAATCTATCTGGGAATTCAAAGAGAGAATTAAATACACTCTGAAAGCTTAATGTAGCCTGTGTTCATCCTTATGTGTAACAGTTGCCGACACGCATTGGTAAAAAAGTTGTAAAAAATCATGATAAAAAAAATAAAAAATAAAAATATCTATAATAATAACCGACAACACAAACTACTGCATGGCCACATTATTTTCTTATTAAGATAAAACTGAGATTCAACCCTTAGTGGTTCCAGCCCACATTGAAATACTGGACTTTAGAGCTAGAAACAGATTATATTTCATCATTCAACAACCTCAAATTCTGAAACGTTAGGGCAGAGCTTTAAGTGGAAAAACAAGCAGAATGTAATGATTTTCACATCTTTTAAACTCACATTTATTCCCCAATGGATTATAGTACACATAGTAAATATTGAATCTAAGTAATTGTACAATTGTGTGTGTGTGTGTGTGTGTGTGATAGAAGCAATATACTCTAAACAGCCCGCTGTCCCACCTGAAGCTTCAACATGACCTTTAAATAAATGGAGCAGGGCTATTCAACTAGTGGTCTGTGGGCCACATCTGGCCCATGTGTGACTTTCACCTGGCCGCCAATGAACCCCCCCTAAAACTAAACATTTTAACTTAATTTAATATAAAAATAGATTTCAAATCATTTGTAAATTTAAAATTCAGGTTTCAGTGCAACAAATTTAATTGAAAAAGTAAAAGATAATACTTGTTCTGTTAAATGCTGCAGTGTTTCGCCTACCATTAATGCCCCGCCCCACCCCATGTCTAAGTGGATTCCGAAAAATTTGTACAATTTCTTAATTTTCTACGCTTACTAGGATCCATTGTAAATAAAATAACGGTTTATGAGACTTGCAATTCATTACATTTTGTTTGTTTTTTTACATTTTCCAGTGGCCCCAACGCTTTAGCAAAAGAGTTGGAAATACAACACAGTCCTCGTTTGAACACCGTTCTGAATAATTTAATTTTCAAAAGGCTAAATCCACAATCCGAACAAAAATTGAAATATAAATCAAAGACTTCCTCTCATCTGGCAGGCTGTCATGTAAATTACTGTTGTGCACTTTTTGTCTTCGACAAGTGAAACAACTTTTAGTCAACAAGAAGCACTTAAATATTCGTAATTGTTAGTAATTTCCATAGAGTTACTTTTCAGTGGCTGAAGACAAATTCATGAGACAAAAACGTCTTCATTCACTTTGTATTTATGGTATTTAGAGAGAGACTTTTGCTTTTTGCGTTTTAAATTCAGTTTAGTCAGTGCGCATTTCTTTTAAAATGCATTTTATATCTAAAATCCACTTTAGAAAGACGTCTCCTGTCTTCTTTTCATCATTCTGTACATTAATGACTTGATAACTGCGCTAAATGAATTAGCCTGCCATCCAACCTGGCAGCTCTTAAGTGTGGTTTGGGCTCAAACCTAATTGAAACCAAGGCAACAGTTGTGTGCAGTCATCATTAGGGAATCAGACGCAGGCCTTTGCATATTCGAAATGGCTATCCCCCCCCCGGTTCCTAGCAGACATGCACTGTTAAGCTGAAACGACTGTTCACAGTGAAAAGAATCCCTGCTCCTTGTAGGACTCGGCACGAACGACAGGTTGAAGTGAAGTAGAAAGTCTGCCAGCGTGCCAAGGGTTCCACAGATTCTTTGCTTTCCTGAGACCTGTAAGCAAACTGTCACAGTGTAGTAAATATTAACCAGTTAGCCAAATGTTGCTCTTTTTAAGGAAATTACCAACTAGATGTAAGCTAAACGAACAGACAATGTGTTTCTGTAGAAAGGACTGACAGTCAGGATGATGCACGTTTTCTTATACTGTTCTAACAGTCTGGATTTGAAGCTTTGGCAGGGCTTATTACCTTTATGGCCTGATACTCTGCATGCAAGCAGTGCACTGCAGTAATAGTTATCACGGAGAGAACAGGCATAAGATATTTATGGCTTCTTGCCAAAAAAAAATGCAAGTCTTAAAACAAGGCCCAATAGTATTTATGGTAGTGATACAAGCATAATACTGGAGACGCTTGACTTAAGAATGGAGTTCAGTTTTTTTGGTCATTTTTTTGTACAAGTCAGTGTCAGGACTTGGCTCCTTTGGTGGGTTCAGTAGACTGCCGCACATCCGTCCACTCCTGCATGGTGTTCTGCAGCGCCTGGGTCTTTTCCTTGTCCACCTGCACGTAGTCCACCTTCTCATCAGAGGTCACAGAAGATGTGGAGGGCTGTGGAGCGAGAGGATCGAGTATTAGTATTAAAAAAACAAATCATCTAAACTAGATAAGATGTCATTTCTGCAAAAATTCAATCTGAAGCTCAGCACTGAATCACTTAGAGACGTTTCTGAACGTGAGTTGTTAAAGCTAAAAGAAGCAGAACATTAGCCAAAAGCTACACTGCAGCCAGTGACATTGAATAAAATGTTTTTATCTCGTAGCCACATGATAAGAACGCGTGGCCATGAGATAAATAACTCAATAACAAGATAATATTGAGCAGTGTCTCTTTGTGAGAGATACAGACATTTTCAATATGTTGTTTTTGTTTTGAATTGTTTAAAAGATAGCCTACCCCATACTTAATAATAATAACATTAATTGGTGTATGTTAATATAAATGGTTCATCTTTCATAGTAGGCTATTAATGAGACAACAATGAACGCCCTACGTGTGTGTCAGAAAACAGATTTTTTACTGTGTTCCTGAACGCAACATAACTCCGACTCCTTCTGTAGCCAAGGCACAGTGGAGAATACAACTCCAGTTATCATCTTTTTCTTATAATATATAATGTTAAGAATTACTTAAAGCTTAACATTAGTAACTGAAGTATGTCATTCATTCCTATAATAATAAAAAAATAAAACCTGTACATGTAAACAATTAACAGTCTCTGCGTGGAAATGATTGCTAATTATCTCAAGATCATTTTTTATGCAATGTCAACAGACGAGGGCTAGCTAAAAGCGTCAAATAGGTAAAAACTAGAGGTTTCTAAAAGGTTAGCTAAAAAGTGTAGCATAATGGTAAATAAAAGCTAAAAGCATCAAAAGGCTAGCTAACAGCTTAAAGCCAGGCTAACTAATTAAAGTAAAAAAAAAAGTAGCTAAAGAGATTGAAGCAAAAGAAGACAAAATTGTAGTAAGAAATGTGAAGATCTAAATGTATTTCTATGGAGAACATAGACACACATTTGTAAAATAAAATAAAAAATACTTGCTCACTTTTCTATGTGAGCTGGGTGAGCCGGGCTGGAAGTCCAAGGCTAAGTAGTCCACGTTGCTACACTTGCGAGAGGCTGGGCTGCTGGTGCCGCTCACGGCCGGGGAGGTAGGTCCTGGATTCTGCTGGTGGGACCAAACAGAGGTTTCACTCACACACGATGCATAAACACAGCAAGTCGATCAGAGAAGAGTTATACTGTTGGTGGAATCTACCATAGTCACGTAATTCTCCTCGCTCTCTGCAGAGTCAGTGCTGGTGATGCTTTGTGTGGAGATGGGTCGACAGGGTTGGGAGGAGTTCATAGCAGGCCTGAAGTAAAACATCGAAAAACAAGCTTTGTAGGAAATGCTGCAGCAGTGTGTGAGGAACCTTGGTTAATCTATGATGAATGACTGATTTAGGACTCACATGGGCCGTGTCCAAGACATGGTGACGGGGCTCTTATACGGCAGCTCATCAATGATCCCATTGTTCTTCAAGTCAAGAGGCGTTGGCTTTGCTGAAGCAGAATAAGATCAAATAAAAACCAGGATCTTTATACAAACAACAAAACAGAATGAAGAGTCCTCCCCAAAAATGAGACAACAAAAACAAAACAAAAAAAAAACACCATAAACTAGAGAAATTGCATTTCTTACAACAATGCTAGTGTGAATGCTTCTTGCTGAAAACTTAAGCTGAAAGCTGCTGATGTTAAGCTGATAATATCTAATGACAATAGTGTTAATGTGAGTTTAATTTGAAAAGCTAAAAGAAGCAAAACAAAAAATTGACCTTTGCAGACAAACAGATAAAAACGAGTAAAAATAGAGCTGAAAGAGCAGAAAAAAGCTAAAAGATAAAATAGCTATATACAGCAGAAAACAACTGTTTGAGCATAAATAGCTAAAATTAGCAGAAAGGAGAACAAAAACAGTAGAAAAGAGCAGAAGAACAACAGAAAAAAGACAAATTTTTGCTGAAAAAGCAGAAAAAAATAAATTAGGAAAAAAGTAGCTAAAATTAGCACGTTACTTAAAACGAGCGGAACCAGAACAAAAAGTGTAAGATGCTGTAAAAATTTAGAAAAAAAAAAAAATCAGTATTTTAAGGATGTTGAAAACAGCTCCATTTATTTTCAATGGCAAAAAAAAGTGAAACAGCTGAAAAAGTATAAATAGCTAAAACACCAAAAGTCATAGCAGACTTGGCATAAATGAGCTGAACGTTTTAATATATGAATTGTTGAAATAGCACAAAAATTTTGGAACGAGTTAGATGCCAAAAAACCGTACGGAACAAAAAAATGATCTCGATTAAGGATGAGTTTGAAAAACTCACATTTCCTGTTAGGTTTGAGGTTGCGGTTGATGGGTGGTGGCGTGACGTCACTGAGGCGACCAGGTCGGTGGCACATGGAGGCGCTGCTCCCCTTACGGGCGGGTAACGTTGCCGAGAACCCCGGGAAGTCGAAATGATGCGGCCCGGGGCTCATGGGAATGTAGTTGTTCTTCGGGCTGTCGGCCTGGGCGGCGCTGAGCGGCGACGAGCCGGGATTCATGGGCACGTAGTTGTCGTCGGAGTTTCCACTGTCTGAGCGAGTCAGAGGGGTGGGGGTTCTCTGGTGTTTAAAAATTATTTTAAAAAGACACAAGTCACACGACTATTTCAATATCCCATGGCACAAACTGGAATACTCAACTGAATAAGAAAGAAATGGGATATTTTTGAAGCAAAGGCTCACCAGGTATGAACTGAAGCCATCGTTAACAGACTCCACAGACTGGCCTGAGTTGTTGAAATGAAACAGACGATGGTGGTTGTTGATTTCAAAGGAGGAGCCTGTGGAGAGAGGCGAGATAGGAAATCATTATTTAGCCCTGCCTTAAATGTTGGGAGGACATAATATGTGATATATGTAAAACCCAAATTCAGAACTAGTCTAAAGGAACGGTGTACTTTAACTCAAGGAATAAAACTATGGAATAATTTGGGGAGTGATGTAAAAAATGCAGGATCACTGTGTACGTTTAAGAAAATGATAAAAGTTGGATTGTTAAAGAAATACGAAACAGTATAATGTGGGAGGGATTAGATGATCGTGTTTTTTGTTTTGTTAATAACATAGATTTTTTTGTTGTTTGAAATAATTCTTGGAAAAAGGGGCAGATATAAGATTTTTTTCTTCTCACTGCTGCCTTTCATTTCATTTTGTTTGGGATTTTGATATACATATATACATATTTCTTTTTTATATTTTTCTTTTTATTGTATACTGTACATAAAATTATTTGTTTGGTTTTAATGAAATGAATAAACATTAAATCAAACCCACCCACATGTGTTAAATGTTAGGCAAAATATTGTGCAACTAGTTATTTTTATATTTAAAAACTGATGCTGCTGTGACGCCTGAATTTCCCCTCTGTGGGACAATAAATTCTATTCTATTCTATTATTACTTGAAAAAATGTATTTAAATTAGCGATGCACGATATATTGGCATTAATATCGGTATCGGCCAATATTGGTCATTTTTTACAATATTGGTATCAGTCCAATATGTAAAACTGGGCTGATATTAATGTCCGATATTAATTTCCCACTTTTTAATTTTGTGTTTCTGTTTTGGGAAGGGAGATGGTTGGTTGCACGGCATCTGTTTGATTATGATAGTGATATTGATGCTGCGTAGCCAGGAATAACTGAAGTATGGAGCCATGTCAGACTCTGGTCATTTTTTTACGGTATCAAAAAAAAAAAGACCCAAGTGTGTTTGTGCGTATATGTATAATATAGTTTGTGTGTTTGTGTAATATTGGTAAATATCGGTTATCAGCCATAACAGCAATAATTATATCGGATATCGATATCGGCTGAAATTTTCATATTGGCGCATCCCTAATTTGAATATAGTCTGCCATCTTTAATGTTGAGAAATGACAAAACGACGGCCTTTTTGGTCAAACCTTGAAACTGAGGTTATTGTGCAATACTGCAAAATCTCACAGATGTTTCGAGTTTAAAGTATGTGTAGAGTATGCCTCTGATTAAAAATGTATTCTTGTGTTTTTACTAAACAGAACCAACATTTTATTAGATGCTTGACTATAATTAGTCTCTGCCACACAATTATAAACAATCAGAGGCCTCATAAACACAAGTTCCAAGTTGTTTTTTTTTCCTTTTTGAGTTCTTTTTAGCAAAGCACCAATCATCAAAAACTTAGAAGCAATGCATTGTGTCTGTGAGTGCCTCTTTTTTTAAAAAATTGCTTATCAGTCTGGAACGAAGCGTTCTGGATCAGGCTGTATGACTTGAATTTCATTAGAGCCTGAACAGAGCAGTGTCTGCTACACTGGGCTCTTTGTTTCTGCTCAGCTACGAGAGTTAAATCAGTTGAACGAGAAATGGAAGGAGAGAGAACGAGGGAGAGGAAAAGGAGGTGCAGAGACACTGCCAGGGTTCCCACACCTTGGTCAACACCAAATTCAAGGACCTTTCAAGGACTTTCCAGTACCAATTTCCTCAAATTAAAGAACCACGCGCAACAGCAATTACCTACTACTACCACAGAATGTTACCAAGAATTAGGTTTAATATCATGTAAATTCAACAAAAAAAATGAACATGGGGATGTGAAAATGTCCCGACGTCAAAACAACCTATGCGCGGTCAAGAAAACAATCAGCTGGTAGCCTAATATCACTTTTATTTAGTGGATTTATTATTTTATTATTATTATTTTATTATTTACCATTATTTAACCAGGCAAGTCCCATTGAAATCTCAGATCTCTTTTTCAAGGGAGGCCTGGGCCTGAAGGCAACCTATTGTACATGTTTTTAGGGGTGGAGAACATGCAAACTCCGCACAGAATGAGCCCAGGTCCGAACTGGGGATTGAACCCAGGACCTTCTTCCTGTGTCGGTGCTAACCACTGAGCCGTCGTGCCTATTTAGTCGTTGTTGCGCAGTGACCTGCACGATCGAACAAAGAAACAAACCAAAGCTGTCAGTTTATTGCCTACCTTTGGACGAGGACTGAAGACCACGATGCCATAAAGACTGGCAGCCCTTGGTGCATTCACAGATTTGCAGTAAATATTTTTTTACAAGATAAGATTAACATTCATATTCTTCATAATAGTGCTGAACAATAATCAATCAATGATGATGTCAGGGTAGAAAATATTTCAATAACAATATGACTTTTAAAGGGCCAATATTATGTGTTTCTCAGGCATATATTTACATTCTATACCATAATAAAGTATTTATGTCACCTTA
>JARVGW010000624.1:20217061-20227840 GCA_031762495.1 Anablepsoides rubrolineatus | reverse complement strand
GATGAGAGGATAACATTATAACATGGTATAAAGCTCCAAAAAGTGGATTTTACATGATATAGCCCCTTTAAAGAAATTCAATCGGTAGACGTCCCACACTACATTACCTAAAACACAGCTGACGAAATAATTGATCAAGACAGAAAATTCAGTGGCGAGGACAAGGTTCAGGCTTTGACGGTCCGATAAACTCGCTGTATGAAAGAGTGCTGACTCATCGAATCTTTTCTGCCGTCTGCAGTGTATAAAAATAAAGCATCCTAAAAGTTTAAGTCTGGCAAACACAACTTGGGAACCCAATGGCTGTTCAACACTCCCCTCCTTCACTTCTGATATCAATCATGATGCCACCTCATGATTAGGTGATGTAGCTAAACGTAGATAAAAAGGTTTCCTACCTCTGTGCAGCCTGATGTTCTCAACGGCAGGAAGAGTATTTCTGCGCGGGATGGTCGACACAGAAGACGTCCCGTCTCCGTTCTGACTCCCCACAGAATGGGGACTGCCCCACTGCCCCTCAGATCCCTGGCTGGGTTTAGGCGGCCTGGGTGGAGGAGCGCAGGAGGACTCGGAGCTGGAGGGGGTCAAGGAGTTGTGATTCTTATCAAACGTTCGGGGGATCTGGTAGAAGGAGCCGGGGGTGGTGGGGAAGTCGTAATTGTCCGGCGACCTCTCGCTGCCGTGCATTGTGGCGAGGGTGTTGCAGGGGGTCTTGAAGGTGTACACCTCCTCGTTCTCGAAGTCGGGATCGCCCAGAGCGCCGTGGGCCGGCGCCTCGGCGCTGTAGCCGCGCGGGAGGACGTAGCAGGCCTCCTGGAGGGAGTCGTCGTGCACGGACAAGTGGTGTTTCCCAGGTTTGGGGAGGCTGTAGAAGCCGTGCAGCTGAGCACCCGTGCCGTTTAGACAGTGGGAAAATCCATAGGAAAGTTTCTGCACAGGAGAGTCGTTCCCGACGAACATATTGCTTCGTGTGGAAAAACTGGCACTTCTGTAACAAAGGCAAAAATACACACGTAAATTATTTGTATTATTATTATTATAACATTTATTAAACCAGGATTTAACCATTGAGAATAAAAACCTCTTTTTCAAGAGAGACTGCAAGATTGGCAGCAGCAGCAAATACAACACATAGTTTCACATCTTAATAACACAAAATTTAAAAACATCAAAAAGAGAAACATTAAAACATTTAAATTAAAACAAATAAAAAAACAGATGTAAGTTATGGAGTCAGTATCAAGACCTTTCAGTTTTGATTTAAAAGCACTCAGTGAAATTAACTCAGACACTTTCCACTCTTTCTGCAATGTATTCTATGTAGACGGTGCAGAATCCTTTCCAATTCAGTCCGAGCAAATGGAACAGAAAGCATCAAAAAGTCTTGCGAGCGGGAGGAGTAAGAGACAGTGCTTTTTGTTTTTAATCAAAGTACAAATGTAAGAGGGAAGAAGTCCACATATTGCCTTACAATGAATGTATACCAATGGCAGAGCCTTCTGGTGGCCAGAGCAGTCCATTCTATCAGTGATGTGTCAATGCCCACAAAAAGGCGTGATAAACAGTGTCAATCATTCATTGTCACTGTCACTTGTAGTGTGGCCATTTCCAACTGTGTCTAAATGCATATTTTACAAACAGAAGTCTGAAAAGAAAAACTATCCCATTAGTGTTTCATGTCATTTTAATGTTATCTAAAATCACCACTAGATGGCGATATAGCACTTCAATTCTGCTGTAGGTTTCAGCACAACAAACATCTTTATACAGTGACAAAAACATTTTTTTTCCCACATTTACTCACAACACTTTTTGTTTTATCCATGTTTTGAGGACACAGACAAGGAGAGGGCATTCGTGTTAAGAAAGGCAAATGCTCCAACTTTCCCAGAGTTTCCCAGCCCCAGTAAGACACTCTGGGGACATGCCTCATTTACTCTGCCTTCTTTTACAAGACTTGACCTTCAGTACCAACAAGAGCAGCCCAAAAGCAGAGACGTTTCTGGACTGTTAGTTGAGCAATGGTCCGATCTAACTGGCATTTGCCAACACAAGATGTCTTATTACTCATGCTATGCTTCTGAACGTGTTACCTACACTTTAAGCTACAATTGGTTTTCTCAACCCATCAGGAATATTGTTCTTTGCGCAATCCTTCATCGCAGTTGAAAGAAAGCTTTTCACTTGGATTAATTCCCAACACTGGTCAGCGGACCCCGAGATTTTTATTCTGACATGAATCACAGCCCCGCCACCAGATGCTCGACTTGATTAACCAGCTCATGAGGCACAAGCCGATGACGGATGCATTTACATAAAAGCTAAAGAGATGGATTATAAGGTTTTGATTTTCGGGTTTGAACAAAGTCCCCAACGCAGCAGATTTATGTGCAAATGGTGGGGTTGAGAGCGCAGTCCCACCCCGGGTGAATCTAAACCTATAGAAGTGATGAATTGCTGCCTGAGCCTCATTGATCATCCCCGGCACAGGCTTATCTGCTGAATGGCACCGTTATTAAAGCTTCCTTTTGCTCCTCAGAAACAGGCTGGATGGCAGAAGGTGAGGTGGTTCTTGAAGAGATATTCGGTGATAAAACTTAACGTTTTGGGGTCTTTTTCTCTTGTGCTCAGCGAGTACGGACACAGATAAATTTGTTTGCACCCTTAGGTTAAAGAAAGAAAAACCAGCAGTGGACACTGGAATAACTTGAAATTGGCAAAAAGAAGATTAATGAAAATCACAGCAATTCAACAGAATTATTTTAAAAAGTAAACTAATGAAATTGGCCTTGACAAACAAGATAATACTCTTTAGAGATGCACGATATATCGTTTTAGCATCGTCATAGCAATGTACGTGTGCGCAGTAGTCCCATTGTAGGTCCTGCAATGTAGGAGGCAAATGAAATCAACATGTGAACCATAAATCTAATCTGTCATGTGTTACAGTTTTTATTCTGACAGGTTGTTTCCAACTAGATATGAAAATTTCAGCCAATACCGATATCCGATATAATTATTGCTGTTATGGCCGATAACTGATATTTACCAATATTACACAAACACACAAATTATATTAATCCATGTATGATTCGTTCTTTGGGTTTTTTTTGTTTCAAAATAAAATTGCAAAAACAAAACAAGCATGTTTTTGTTTTTTCTGTTTTTAAAACCTAAATGTAAAAATGCTAAATCGAATTAGGAGAAAATCAACAGCGTTTGATTTTTGCTCTAGCCATCTAAATAAAAATAAAATACGGTGATAGCGATACCGGGAATGAAGACCTGAACTCCCGGCACAAACTTTTTCAGTTAGCATTTTTTGTATAAGTGTAGTCAGTGAATTCTCGAGCTGTGGAGGTAGACGACGAGCATCTTGACTAAAACGAGGAGGAAAAGAGGTAAAATATGGTTTAGCACGAATGCTAAAATTTTCCATGATGCAAACAGAAACTAAGCTCAACGCAGGGCTGTGTCTCAATTCAGGAGCTGCATCCTCATGAGTGTGTGATTGTCGGCCGCTAAACCCAAATTATTAATGTTTTTTTTATTTACTTACGTGTTTTAGCTGCGAAGTTATTCTTCCAGTGAAATGACCTGTGAATACGTACGCCAAGCGAAAACTAAGCTGTCTCCTTTCACAGCCGTTTCATGGGATGTGGCCCACGTGGTCCAGGTGGGCTACGTGCTTACAAGGATGCAGCCCGTGAATTGAGAACAGCCACAGCGTTAACATGTTAACACAATTCATGTTTGCACTATAGAAGGAAACACACTCAGGTCTTGGCACAATAAAACCAAACAATATAATAAAACTAGAAGAACTCTTAATTAGAGTGGAAAAAAGGTAAGATTGGTGCAGATTCATTGTTTATTTATTATTATTTATATCACAATATATATTGCAGGGTTAGAGGCAATCACTGTTATCAAGTAATTTCTGTAACTCTGTGACTTTTTGGTCCACCTCTCTAGACTACACGTTTCACCTCTTTCCTCAGATGTTCAACAAGACTTCGATCGGGGCTCAGAAGACCTCTCACACATTTTATGCCTTGATAGTCTTGAGATTTCACTGTACGGACCCTCCACAGATTCAAGACACCCTGTGCCAATCTCCTCTATGTTTCAGTGTAGGTACAGTGTTGTTTTCTTCCTACCATATCTGATTAAAAGCACCTAAAGTATTTTCTATGCTTATTTTCCGCGTAAAATTAAATTTGAGTAAATATGGAAAAAACACAACTTTGCTTTGTTGCCACTGTCTATTTTTAGAGTAATGACTTCAGTTTGATGTCATCTTATCATGATGCTTTATCACATGCAGACACACACAAATAGATGACTCTTCCCCTGCAACAGTAGTTTTTTAACCCTTAGGGTCTGAGCTGAGGAAGCGCTGCAAATCTGCGCGTTGACCTGCAACAACGGAAAACAGGAAACTGACACAGGACGTCTGGGGGTCGTGACCTTTACCGTGCACTCTCTGTCTTCCGGCTCATGCACTGGTGGAGGAGGAGGTAGTCCTGAGGTGCGCTGTTGGACAGGGACCCGTGGTGCGAGTGGCGCACGGGCACATCGAAGGTGAAGAGCACCGGCTGGCTGGAGTGGACGGGCGCCGACGACTTGCGCTCTCCGCTCACGGGGGCCATGGAGCCGGTGACATCTGGTCCAACAGATCGAGGCATATGGTGTAATCGGCTCTCTGCGGGGCAAACAGAAAGTGGACAAACTGCTTATTCACAAGAATATACATGTCTCATCACATCGAAAGTCCAAAAGTGGGATGTGGAGAAAGAGGCAGATAAAGGGTTTTGATAGGGTTTGGTCAAAATATAATGAATTAATGTCTTATCAATGTATCATTTGAATGAGCTGTCTGAAATATAATCCTAAAAAAAATTTTAAGGAATTTTTTTTGAGCCGTAGCAACAAAAAACCTGATTCTGAGGAATCAAATTTAGAATTTCTTTCCTGTGAGCTAGCAATGTTTTTGTTTCATTCCAACTGAGAAATCATAATATACAAATAATATTTGAGGTTTCCTCTTTATATCGACATCAAAAATTACTCAAAAATCAAATTAGGGTTCAGACCAAACAGTAATGTATTATTGTATTTAACAAGACAAATGAAGTCATATCTCTGGATAAGCATATGATGATCCAGATGAATGATCCAGGTATCAAAATGTAGCTTTTAAAGCAGGAATCTGAAAATGTAATTAATGACTTAATCCTCATTTCGATATGATGGGTCACATGTATATATTTTTTCAACCAAACTTTGGCAGCTTTTATGAAAACTGAGTAAGCTATGGAAATTAACAGTATAATTCTTAAACTTCTTTTTGTTGTCACAGTTTGACTTAAAATGGTTAGTTTTATATCCATTGGAGAGTTTAGGGTCGTGTGCCGTCTTGTACTCATTACCCTTTCGTCTGCACTGCAATCAATATGGGAGAGAGATCCGTCTCCAGGGAGGACAGAAAACAGCATCCCTCTGCTTTCAGAGCTACAGAGAGCCAATGGTTGATCAGCACATGATCCGAGTTAAACCAGGGTCAATGTGCTTTGTTTGATTTTATTGAGTTGACCATTGTTCTGCAGCGAGGGACGGTGTGGACAATGCGGTCCTACAGTCTTATTGTTTTTTTTTCTGTGTGACATCCCCTGATTTTTCCACGGACTACAAAGAAAAGACAAATCCGAGATGAGGATGTTGGAAATGGACTGGGCGGGAGGCCAAATACGAGGAGGTGCTCTGTGAGCGGAGAGTGGGCGGTCTACTGATCTATCGACCGATGGTGCTGTGTGCAACAGTAGCTGCAAGATAAAAAACAAAAACAGCTCAGCTGCTACTGAAGCTCATTTCTATCTTTTACTGCGCAGTAAAGGCAAAGATTGTAGGAAAAAATATATCTTTGCACTTAATTTACACCAATAATCAAGTCATTTTGGTACAATTGGTCCAACCTATTTAAAGTAAAAACTGCCAAAGTCAGCTGTAAGATAAATAGATCTTTATCCCAACATTTTAATCAGTTCACTATTCTTCCCATTTGTAAGAATTACAAAAAAGGGAGTATGCATCAGCCTCCCTTTGAGAAGACAGCAAAAGTCATAGGGTCAAGATCTGAGCTGGAAAACATGTAGAAATGTGTTGTGAGGGCATGGATGTGTGTGTGGGGCGCAGTTGGAGGCCTGAGTTCTGAAGTCCGGTAGCTGAATGAGGCCACATTCATGCCTGGGGGTGGAGGGGAGGGGAGACCCTCTGTTATGAGGTCTCCAGGCCAGTGGACACCAGCGAGATGCCCCAACCCACAGCAGCACAGGCAGGGACCCCCACCCTCCACCCTCCCTGCCCAGCAATCCTCAATTACACCATTGTTCTGAGTGATTCCATTCTCTCTGGACTGGTTAGGCACCATCTCCTTTCTCCACAAAAAGCTTTGTAAAAGCTTTCATCCACTGTGGTGAGTACTAGCCCCTCTAATACGGGTAGATATATTGATTTGTTGTCAAAAGACAGATCCTACCGCCCCTCTGCTATGGAAAGCTGCTTTGCAAAAACACAAACTGGCACTATAATTAAGCAGAAAAAAAAGAAAAAATCTGAAAAACACCAAAATGGAGTCCTGTCAGTATTTAGGGTGCATGCATGCAAGAGATAAGATTTTTTTTTTTCTGTTTTTCTGAAATATTTCAGATTAGCTGCACAAATCACTGTCAGAAAAAAAAGAGCAAGATGAAAGATCGCTGGTCCGGTCTGCTGATGGAATAGCTTACATGACTCATCACTGACAGTAATGGGCCTGATGATGTATGTCACCACTGGAAAGCAATTCCAAAGACTCTGTAGAAACTCAAAACAAGAATCCAGAAAGAAGCGGCAAAATAAAAGCAATGACAGTTTCCCCAAAGAAACTCCGAGCAATATCCCCTCCACTGGCTCAGAGAACCCACCGTCAAGTTGTAATATATACACTATGTTACAAAAGTGATGGAGTTGTTTATCATACTATAGCTTGTGACAAAAAGTCATAGTATGGGCACAAGTAGAAGTTAGAACCACAATTCTGAAGAGTTGTGTAAAACGTAAATAAAACAGAAAACAATCATTTGTATTTTATTTTTTTTTACGTTTCACCAATGTTTTGGGGTTTGTACAAATAATACAAAAAACATTTTTTTAAATTATAGACACATTGATCAATTAACCAGGATATCTAAAAGGAAAAAAAAAAACGCTGGTTCCATAACCTAAAAGCTAACAATCAGTCTAATGCAGTGCATTAAAAGACCCCCTTTTGGTTGGTGAGTGAGTCACCACTATTCTGGGTCAAAGGAGCTCCAAAGTTCATGAGCAATTTTCCAATTCGGCTCAGTAATATATCACCTTCTGTCTCATTGGCTCTGAGGGTCGTAATCTAATAAAAGCTGGCTGCTGGTCTCAGGGGGCCAAAATTAGAACTATGCAGCATTGCTCATGACAAGAATGTCTTTGTTGGCCGCTCATTTCCTCCAAGTCTGGCCCAAATTAGATGAGAACATACGCTAATTTGATCTCAAATTTTACTCATACACACACACAAAAAAAGGAAGAAAAATCCACAAACTCTTTAAAGGAAAATTGGTTATTTTAAGTTTTTCTTTCCTTGTTGTAATGACATCATATGAATATTTGTGTAAAAGATAACAACAGAAGGTGCACTCTGCCCAGCTGACTTTAATTAGAGTTCTAGTAAATTGCAATTTTCTTAATGGTTACTTAAAAGATTGAGTTTACAGCCTCAGGAATCAAACATTTACTACGAGCCAATTTTCATGGATCTTTGTGGGGTGGCCTGCTGTTAGGGGAGACCCTTGAGAGACAAAAAGGTTATGTAACTTATGTCAAAATACATTTATTTAAGTATTTTTCACGTTTTATTCAAGTGAATGTACACATCATAAGCTCTAAAATAATCTGGCATGTCTGGCTGTAGAACATCAGCGTGTCCCATAAGATCACAGGGTCCTTTCCAGAGGGTGGTTAGTGAAAATCTGGAAGCTAAACAAGATCAGAACGAAGCTAAACTGCTTTCAGATGGGTCAGGCCAGGACTGGGCGGAGTTTATCTCGAGAGGACAAAGTTGTAGAGCTGCATCATCCTCCACACTGAAAATAGCAGAGAGAACCAAGAGGCGGATTGGCTGATGACATTACATCCCTGACCACCCCCCCAACCACCCACCCAGCCCCACAGCATCATGTGAGCACCGCCGCTCGACCACACTGCGACATCGGTTTGCCTCAATCCACTGGAATAATCAATCACCAAAGAGACTCGGCCTCATCAGGGGGGGGACAATGAATTACAGAGAGTCCGGGCGAATTTTGGAAAAACAGCGGCTCGTTTTCAACAGCCTGACCTGGTTTCTGTAATGTGGTGAACATACAGAACATTCATCGTGGAGCTGAGCAGCAGCAGGGTGGACGAAATGAAAAGTTGAGACGATTAGGGTTGAGGTTGCAGCATGAAATCTTTTTTACAATATTTTTTCAATGTCATCTTTCCAAAAATACATTCATATTTATTACAAAACAATTTGATGTCACAGGCACTTTAATATGATGCATTACAAAAAAGAAGCTAGGTGTTAAAAATGGCATTAAAGTGAAGCTTGCATAGAATTTAACTGCAATAATATACATTATTAAACTAATTTAGAGCAGAGATGCTAAACATCTGAGCCATTTCCAACCTAATGAATAAATAAAGGAAGACACCTGGACTGCAAAAATCGTTAAAATGATTATTTACGAGCAACAATGCTGGAATAGCATCCTGAGATTAGTTGTTTATTTAATTTTTATAATTTAGAATATACCCCAATTATTACTTTCATAAACTACTGAGTGGAAAAAAGGATGCACCCTGTGAAACATCAATATTTCTTAGTTCTATTTGATGATAAAAAGGAAAGTGAATTATGTAAACCGTGGCCACAACTTCAATATTTCCCAAGCAGGTTCCTCTTTAACTACTGTTTGTAAATTTTGATTTCCCACAGAGTACAAATCATTTTATTGTGCTTCGTTTTTATGAATCGTCCAAAAGAGGAAGTTCTGGTTTCAAAAATGCACTCAACTGTAATAATTTACTTTTATTATTTCAATAATTGGCTGCTCCAAAGTCATGGTCAGCATGCAGCTAATTTGTTCACCATATCAATGGTGGTGGTTCTGAAAAAACAAACGTTTAGCAATAATTGTATCAGCAGCTGTTTTGAAGACCTTTTCCCTGGAAATTCTGAAAAAACTTCAGGGTAAAAGTTGAAGTGGCTAAAAGGCAGCTTTCATTGTATTCTTTCCAAAGGAACAGGCAGAAACAAAACAGGCAAAACAATCAGTAAGAAAACAACAAAAACACAAAAAACAGGAGGAGCGGTCGTGAAACAGGATTGCTGACGAGTAAAATCCTCATCCCTTGCTGGGGATGATCCTTGTCTCTGAGTTCAAACAGCAAGCAGAAAGCAGAACAAAGACTATGATTGACAAAATGATGCTCCATTCATAAGATAGTGCTCGAGGTGGGGGGTGGGGGGGTCTCTCTGGGTGCAGACACACGCCGCAGAGGCAACTAGCAGCATCTGATAACAACAGTGCTAACACCCAACAGCAGATTCGGAGAACAAAGGAAAGTGTAACAATAGTCCGATTGGGGAAACGAGCAGAGTTTTAGGAAAAAAACAACAACAACTAAGAAATAAAAAGGTGAGTTGCAACAAACACACATGTGTCTTCATACATCTACAGCCATTTGGCCTTATTGTTTACTGGGAGTTGCAGAGTGGTTGCAGCAACAGAAATCTGTCCTCAGACAGCTTCATAGCTGTAGAAACCTGACCTCCCAGTGCCATGGAGTCATTATTTCAACAAAAATCAATGCAGCTAAAGGGCACTTTGGTAGGAGAAGAGACCGGCTCTCTTTTCAAAACAGAGTGAAACACCTGATAAAAGTTAACATCTGGTGAATTTGTGTAATATTTAATAGTGTATGCATTGATTGGCTATATTTTATTCACTTCATCTGGATTAAAAAATATATTTTTATTTTGTCAGTCAGTCTCTGACAGTAGCTGGGGTGGCTTTTTTAAAAATTTACAGCAAAATCTGAGTAATTTAAGATAATCACTGCAGTGCCATAAAGACAGTCCTAAAAAAAATCATAAACTAAATCTGCATATTTTCCTCATACATGTCCTGTTGTAAACTTCACTATTCCACCTTTTGCTTCCATTTCGTAAATGTGGCACAGCCAGTGAACCTCTGGAAACATTTAATATTTTTCAAATGATAGCCACACAAACCACCAAAATAGTTTTATTTGGGTAATATGGGGAGGGGCTGGTTGACCTTTAGACCTTTAAGCTTTCATTAATATCTACAAAAAAAAAACCTTTGCAAATAATTTTTTTTTTGCTGCAAACCTAGGACAAATGTTTAACACCAATTTTGTCAGATTTGAAATGTGGGGGGCTAACTTCACTGAGGTCATAGAAGAGCCTTTTGGAGAATAGACGTCCTACAATTTGAATCTATTGGTAAGTATTTATACTCACAAACTGTCATTCTGATCCAGGGGGTTCTGACTAGTCACTGTGTATGTATGTCTGTGTGTATATACAGTGGGTTGCAAAAGTATTCATACCCCTTGCACTTTTCCATATTTTGTCACATTACAACCACAAACATAAATATATTTCACTGGAATTTAATGTGAAAGACCAACACA
>JARVGW010000624.1:20185083-20216790 GCA_031762495.1 Anablepsoides rubrolineatus | reverse complement strand
ATTTATGTTTGTGGTTGTAATGTGACAACATATGGAAAAGTTCAAGGGGTATGAATACTTTTGCAACCCACTGTATCTACAGCAAGCTTAAATCCATGTGGATGAATATGACTAAATATGTGTATGTACTATATGCATGCATATGGATATATATGTATATCTATATGTATCTATGGGTATGTAGGTATATATATATATATGTATTGCAGAAAAATTATAATTAATTTTATTGTTATCTATTGTATGTGTCCATTTATTTGCAGGAGAGCGGACTGATGTTGTGTGGTTTTGTGTTTTCTTGTATATTTAATATATTTTTCCCTTTTTTTCCTCTCTTTTCTTTTCCTCTTTTTCTTTATACAACAAAAAAAATTCACTGATGATGAAGAAATTAAGAAACTAATATTAAGTTCTTTTTACTACTGAAGTTAAAAAAGAGGGAAGTATTTACACTCAAACTTGTTGAATGCAGACAAAAATATTTTGCTTATATAAAGCATGGTCCTACATTTTAGAATTTTGTATGAATATATTTGGAAAACTACCAGAGTAACCTCCTTGAAACTGGACCACTTGCTAGTTTCGGGATCACCTCTTTCATTTTTGATTTTGTAAGAAACATATTTTTACTGAGAGGTGAGACACGGACAAGGAGACCAAATCAGATTTAGACTTGGGCATTAAATTGCAAAAGAATAAACCCACAAACACCTCATCTGGACCAAAATACAGGCCTTTATTCAGTCTTGGGATATTTTGGTAAAGGCCACTCCTCAGGGGCAGAACATCACATCGATTTGGAGGATCTTCTCCATCTTGTGACCAAACCCATTTACAACAGTCTGTCATTCTAATGAGGAAATAATTATATGTTGGTCTGTTCTGTGGTGATAGGCGCGTGTTAACTAATCTTGTCTTTTTAAAAGTACACTCTGTTCCAAACAGAGTGTACATCAATTGATCACAGTTTTAATCATGGTACTTAAAAATAGGTAATTATGCAATTAGATGATCAAAAATAGCCAAGATCACACAATAAAAACAGAATGAATATTTCTTCAGTTCCATAGTTTGCAATGAGTTTTATAAAACATGTTAGGGAAATAATTTTCTATTGTAGCAGCCTCAGCGTGCTGAGGACAACAATGAACACGTAATTACAAGCCCCGCCCACCATGAAAGCTACAGCACGAATAGATGGAACTACATAGTGTCCTAAAGGCTGTGGTGAACCACAGTATGATATATTTAGGACCATATCTTGGTTGGATATCAGCTCTCACAGTAAGACAGAGTGAGCTGTCAGCTGGAGTGCGGACAGATAAAACTAGTTTAGTTTTTTTGAAGGGTTGTCTACACGTTGTGGGGACCCATTGAGCTTTAAATTCTAATTTTCTCAAACTGTGGGAGAGAATATGCAGCGAGAAAACACTTTCCAGTTTCTGTTTGTAAAACTCACGCTCTGCCTACTTTAAGACTTGAGGCTTTTAAGACTTTCCTTTCTGATAGTCGGGGTTAGCTTGGGTTTTCTGAGCTGTGCTTTAGCTCTGCTGGTACATTTCCTTACTCTGCTGCTTTATTTCACTCTTTTGTTAAAGTGATGTTCAGTCTTTAACTTAACATAATCATTTTTTAAATAAACATGTTCATATAGGCTAAAACTAACATTCTGAATTTAGATTTTAAATAGTATCTTCAGCAGCGTTAGCAGCGATCTTTGTTGATGTTTGTCGCAGGATGATGACAGCATCCTGGTTCTCTGATGCTAACTTCTGCTAACGCTTAATGAATGACATATAATGAAAAATGTTTTTACACTTGGCACCACGTATAAAACTGCACAGTCTATCCGTTCTGTTGTGTTTTCTAATAACAAACCTGATGAAAATTCCAACAACTGTAAACGTATTTACAATTTAAGATTTAAGAAGAATTTAGGTTCTAAGAAAACTAAAAAGGTTTGTTCACACTGAGGGGACGATGTGGGAAAGTGCATGTGGGGGAGAAACTGAAACGAAAGCAAACAGACTGACAGAGAGTCGGTTGTGTAACAATAAACTGTCATGTACTGCCCTTGGCCATCCTTCCTGATGGTGGTGAGGTGCAGCCTCTTTTTTTTTGTTTTTTTTTTTCAGATTGGGCCAACTGAATGACAGAAGGCGACTTTAGATCAAAGTGTCTACTACTGTATATAAACAGATGCTGGCAAAAATCCCAACAAAACAGAACCACTTCAGCACACCTTCACCTGTATTATTTTCTAGCTAAGCATAAATAATCTTGTTTACAACATTTTGCAGGATTGTCATGACATGGTGCACAGTGTGCAACATACAGAAGCTGCTTCAAATCACAGCTCAGTGTTCAGGAACACAGGTTGCATCTATATGCAGCATTTTCAGAACAACTGAAGGTAACATAGCGACTTGATTGAGGTACAGAATTGAACTATGTGCCTGGAAAACACATGATACCGCCCCTCTTTAACACCTTCAGTCCGTTCCTGTATGAAAACAAACCCAGCATGTGTATCCTCTGCTGACTCTGTCGGCGCATAATTTCCATAAGAGGAACTAAACCCTCATGTTTTAAACCCAGCTTGTTTACTTTCTAAGAGGGAATTCCCGCTCTGTTAGATGACTCAATGACTCACACTGGTAACGTCCTGTTGCATCCCTCGGTTATCAAGCGACGTTCCGACTCGTTCTGCTCCTTTTCCAATTAACATTCACACATCGGAGTAACGTTATCAAACAGCTCTGACAGGCGCAGGACCTCGCGTCAGCTGAGATAACACCGGTGGACCTGTCTCTGCGCGACAGGAGCGAGAGCAGCTGGTTTGTTTTTAGGTTGCCAACCGTCAAATGGAAAAAAAAATGATTGCTGACAACTTCAGCTTCTATCAGTGACAGGTGGTATCTACTAATTTGAGTGGGCGGAAATAAATTCCAAATGTGTTGAGAATTTCCACACAGTAAGAATGTTGATTCAAAAATGACATTTTGTTCTGACACAACTGTAGTAAACACAGCTTGTTATTTCTAACCTGACAATCAGCTGAACTAAAGGCCTTTTATAGCACCCGTTTAAAACTCATGTGAGAGTTTTGATAAAAACCTTGTAAATGACATTATGTTTGATCACATAGTCAGATCTTGCAAGATGTGCACACATTGCATCCAAATGCATGTGATTAAATTAGTCAGGAACACTTTTTAATATAAGATAAAAATATATTTCTGCACACCCACCCAATCAGTACATCCAGCAGTTTGTTTCATTTGTCATATAAAACTACACAACTCTACAGTGGATGAAAACATCGAAAAGTAGATGAGTAATTGTTTCCACTGCTGAGAACCTGATTCAAGGCAGCAGGAAAAAGGTACTGAGATGAGACGATTTCATCTGCTTTAATGTCAACAACTAGAGGAATTGGAAAAACAGGTCTGAAAAACTCTCTTCTTCGAAGCAGGTTTTACAAGAAACATCCTGTGCGTGCTTTGACCACTCTTACACTGCGTGTCCTGCGTGTGAACACTGTTTAGAGCAGAGAATTAAACAAGGAAGATGATGCGCATCTTTGTGTGCACAAAACAGTCAGAGCAGGTATTGCGTTGATACAATAAAAAAATAGATTGATATGTACAACATATAGTTTTAAAAAAAGCTTGCAAAAGTATTTTTAATCTTCCTAAAACATTTCTCTGAAGCACTGATACACTCACAGAAGCGCAACGCTCTGTTTATCTGAAAATTGAAGCCCAAGGCACAAATACTGCTGAAAATTGTGATTGTGCTCTCAGTCTAGGTGCGTTGAGTTACTAACAAAATCTAAACTTCAACCCTGCGATTTACGATCTGCTTAAAAAGGGAACAAACTGCAAAAACTTTAGTCTAAAATAAAGTTTCTCTGAAAAAGGAACTTAATTGTTCTGTGAAAACAGTGTTTCAGGACAAAAAAATAAAAGAGGCTGTCGTGCTGCAGCTGTCACAGATAAAGCATCTTCCCTTCAAAACCCTTCCTCCAGCTAGGCCCTGCTAGCTACACTGATTACACTTCAAGAGGTATCACTGGGCCTGGCTAATTACTGAATGTAGACCCGAGGGATCTTTTTGTGATGTGAAGTTTATTACACACTCCACAACTGTTATTTCTTCCACACCTGGACATGCTGCACGTTACAGATGATCAGCCATGTGCACAGAGATTATAACGTCCACCAGCTGCCAGATGGCGGGAAAACAACAGCATGAATACAATCTGCTTGTTTAGGGATATAAGAGGGGGATTTTCACAAAGGTTGATGAAAAGTACACAACTGAAGTCAGTGCTCAGTTTCTTGTGTTTGGCAGAAAAATAAATAGTTGCTATAATCTAAACCCATATGTGTCAAACTCGAGGCCTGTGGACAAAATGTGGCCCGCCGTAGCATTTTCTGTGGCCCGTGAGAGCGTCATTTTTGTATTCATGTCTTAAAAGAAACTGCTTCAAAACCAGCATTGACCATAAACGACATCTCCCATAAGGCATGTTGATTGTTTTACTAGCTTTTTATTTGCTTTTTCATAAACTTTGAAAACAGTTAGCGGACCAATTAGCTTCCGCTTAATTAGGTTTTGCCAACTTTGAGTCTGCTAACAGCTAACTATCAAGCTCACATCAACAGGTTTGTGTCAGTCCTACCAGTCTTTAACTCGACGTGGGATGCAGACTGATTGAAAGTCATTTTAGCAGTTAGCAATTAGCTGTTAGCATTACCATCTGCTAAGTTTATGTAACATGTTTAGAGTTAACAAAGCTATATCTTCAGTGGATTATGATAGTCAAGCTAACCTTTTTGTTAACTGTGCCCAGCTACTCACTCAACAGTGAGTTTTTTTTTACTTTTAATAGTATTTCCACATAATTTATTTCCCATTTAGTCAGTCATACACGAAGTAAGTTTCAGTGTTTATACAAGAATGTGTTAAAACACTGTTTCTATACAGAAAATACCACATAGAGTTCCGTTACTGCTTGCTAGCAGTGCTCAGCTGTGGTGATGAGACGAGGAACGCAACGTTTCATGTTTAGTCGAAGTTAAACACAAAACAACAAAAAAGGGATTCACGATTAGTTGTAACATTAGACTTTATTTGATAAACATATATTTTAACTGTAAAATAAAGACTGAAAATACTGTAGGCTGTTTAGTTTTTATAATTTTTAAACAAAAATTTAAAAAACATATTACAGGGACTGAGTCGTTTTATTTACACGCAAAGCATTCTGGGTAAATGATGACGTCGACAGGCTAAGCTGGGGTTCTTCTTCCATATTTTCAGTTGCAGGCTGAGTTGTTTCTGTCTTCTCCTCTCTTGTTTCATTTAAAAGAGCCGATGGTCGGATGTTGTCCAGGATTAACCTTCAGGGGGGATATAGCTCGCTCGCAGCCTCGCACAGAGGACCTGTCGACGTCATCGTTTACCCGGTATGCTTTGCGAGTAAAAAAAAATGGCTCAGTCCGTGTTAAAATATATTTTTAAAAATGTACAAAACTGAACAGTACTTTTACAGTCTTTATTTTACAGTTAAAATGTATGTTTATCAAATAAAGTCTAATGTTACAACTAATCGGGAATCCCTTTATTTAAAACTGACTCCTTGAGGGACACCAGAATGCTTATGTGGCCCTCAGTGAAAATGAGTTTGACGCCCCTGCTCTAACCATACAAAACTGGTTACGTGTTTAAGATTTACTTAAAAACATTAGCACATGAACGCATCATAAGAAAGCTTCAAAGGATTCAACATACTTTACTATTGTCAGCTTCAGTGTGAAAGAAGCTGCTCTGATGTCCCACAGAGCTATAATACAAGCTCTGACAAAGAAAGATGCGTGCATAACCTAATTTCTTTAAAAAGTCCATAGGGTAATAATTTCAATCCTATTGTACATAATAAACAAAGATCAAAGGCTTACTTTAACCAAGGGAAATTAAGAGAAAAATCAATAAATGGGCTCTGGCACTGTGGTTTCATATTCCACTCTCTTAAATAACATAGATGAAAAAAAAATGTAATTGGCAGAAACATCAAATGAAAACTCACACTTTTACATAAAATAAGCAAACTCAGTGGAAGAATATGAATAGGAAGGCATTATTTATTTGTTCTATTATTATCATCATGTTTATTGTCTATTTTTCAGATTGTTTGCCTAAATCATAAATCATTTCAATGATGCAAATTTAAAATGTAATAAAAAGAGCAGATTTAGTTCTGTTTATCTAAACAGGGATAAAAAACTTCACTATGGAACTTAAACTGTTTGTCCTCAAAAGGAAAACTAAAACAAAAGACGATGCGAGAGAACGACAAAGCCTTACCGTGACTTTCGTCTGACTGGTTGAAACCGCACAGCTGGCAGATGGAGCGGACCCACTTGTTCATCTCCTCCTCGGTCTCAGCCACCAGGTAAAATATGCGGTCCGACGTCTTGATGTCGAAGACGAAGCTGTCCTGGAACTCCTTCCTCTTGAAGGTCAGGCCGGCGTCCACCTGCTCGCAGCAGTGCAGGTCGATGACTCGGATGGGCTTCTTCGAGTGGTCGTTCTTGTAGTACTCCAGGACGTCGGGGTCACCGCTCATACGGCCGCTCCGCAGGATGAACCAGCGCTTCTTCCAGGCCTGCAATTCAAATAGAAAGAAAGTTTGTTTTTTTTAAACTTACTGTAGAATTTATGTTTTCTAGGAAACTTTTACAATCATTTCGCTTTTTAAGAATAAAAAATTAAATAAAAGAAAAAGAATAGTGGTCACATCTTATTTCTTACTGCATGTGAGGTAAAGTGTTGTCATGGTCACACACTCAACAGCTGGACTCCAGTTGTGGCGTTAGCTGTTGATCAAACAGACTTAAAAGAAACAAAGTCTGCCTTTTTAAAGAACACGTGGGGTGGTGTGGGGTTTGTGTGCAGGGGATGAAGGTGGGGTGAGGGGGTGAGAGAGAGCAGGTGTTTACTGCCTCCCAACGTATTTCCTGTGCAGATCTCCCTCTCTGAGCGAAGAGAGGGAGTCATGACAGCCTCGCTGACAGACTGCAGGCTCCTTCCTCTCCGAGAAAAGCGTGCGAGAGCGAGACGCCTCCGGTCCAATCAAACCTCGAGTCCCGCGTGCGTATCGTCTCCGAACGTTTCGCGTGAGGGTGCAAGAACAACTCATCCCTTCTCATGAACCGCACGTTGAACTCACTGAAGAGTGCGCCTAATAATCATTCAGATGCTGAGACGGGTTTGGTGTCAAAGCACATATGCAATTTTTTATTTCTCCCTTAGACAGAGAGGAAGAGGAGCAGCTTTCAGTGGGTTCAGCTCCACATGATTTTTCCTGTGGCTGTCTAAAGAGACTGTACTCTGTGCTGCAACAACAAAAGAGGAAGATAAACCAGGAAGAGAGCGAGAGAGAGGGGGGGGGGGGGCTTTTGGACATGTGCCAGTGATGCACTTCCAGTGGGCAATGCAGGCTGCTGACACACAGATCCTGTCGGCCCCCCCACTCTCCCTCCATCAACACGGACGCTGCCGCAAGGCCAACACCTCCCCTCTCCTGAGCGAACCCCACAAACCCAAACACAGATATCCTTAAACTACTCTGGACGTTTGAACACCAATTTTGATTTTCTATTTTAGGAAGACATAAACCTCAAATGAATGATGACTAAAAAAAAAAAGCTGTTTTTTGGCTTCGCCGTCCTGGGAGCGTGTGCACGTTGGCAAACTGTCAGTGAGTGTGTATTCCTCATCATAGTGGAACATATTATCTAATTATGCAAAACTTGCCAACAGACTCAAAAACTCAAGAGAGAAGAGAAATTTAAAGATGTACAGACAAGCCTGGGATTGTTTTGTTAAAAAATAAAAATCTCAAAAAACTGTTGTATTTGTTTACATCTAAGAGGGTGTGAGGATTAAAAACTAATTTGAGATGACACCCTGTGGTATTTAAGTTTGTGAAGTATTTAATGCATGAAAAATAGAGCTAAAAATGATCTTTTCAATTTTCATGATTGCCAAGCAAAAATACGAAAAAAAAAAATCAAAGGTTATTGGGATTTCAAAAGTTGTTCTAAAGGACAGAAATGGTATCTGTGGTAATATCTGCACTGAAAATGAATGTGATGCAATATTTGAACACAAATAAAATTTAATACACCAGAGTGTCACACAACCCAGAGACCAAAATACAAAAGTTAAAGACAAACTTGAGTCACCATTTTTTTTAGCATTTTGCTTGTGGTTTAATTCTGTTGAAACTTTTACGTGTCTTTGTTTCCAGGAAGTGCAGGTTTTGATCTTATCTTCAGTGTATAGCTGATGCCTTCTGAGTTATTGGGGTTTAAAAAAAAAGAAAAAAAAAAGTAAAATCTTGTTTTATAATCATCGAGACTGATAAACTGATAAAAGCTGGAGTCACTAACCGAAGTCTCAAGAAGTAGAGAGAGAGAGAGAAAAAGAACAGATGATGATATGTTTACCCAACCCTTATAAATTGTGCTACTGCAGAAAAACATTAGATCATTTCTAAGTAAAAGGAGGTTGTTTGACTTTTTATCAATACAAATAATAATGACACAGAAGGGTGTAAGACAGAGGATTCCAAAGAATTTATAAGCGATACTCCTCACGTTTCCTACACAAGACTTTTAAAACCGTGGGAAGTTATTCCACTGAAACGTAGCACATGCCACAAGAAACAACAAGCACGGCAGGTTTTTTTTCCCACCCTTTTTTTTTTGCTATTCAGAAAGATGTAAACATCATTTAAATATTTTTGCTTTTTTTGGGAGGAAGAAGCAAAATTGACACTGCTTCACTTAATTGACACGTGGACGGTTGTCCTGATTTAAAAAGTTGGTGCAACTTAGCGAGTTAGTCCTGCCATCCATGAGCTGAGGATGAAGTATTAAGCTTTTTAAAAGCAGAGAAAGTCTAATTATTTAAAGAAGACTGAATGACATCATTGAAAGACAAAATCATTTTCTCCAACGATGAGGATTAAATGCTCATTTCAGTCACATTTAAATCACCTTTTTTCTTGAATCTGCCTTTTTTAACAACACAGATGTCCCTTTAAAAATAAAAAAATAGCAACTTTCCTTGTAAAGTAAATCATAAGGGAGGAGGACAGAAGAAAACAACTGAATCCACCCACTGTCTGTCTCACAGAGCATGTCTAAGCCCATCGATCACTGTCTACACACTGGGAAGTACGAGAGCTGTAAAACTAGGCTGAACTCTCCCGTCTCCTCGACTTTCCCCTCCCCCATGATGACTTTACTTTTGGCTCTTCAGTTAAAAACGTGGGGGTGGCTAGAAACATTGTCCTTGATAACAACTGGACTAGACAGTCCTCAGGAACACCAAAGTAGCTTCGAACCGGGCCACAAACGACGTGAGTGTTACTGTCTGAGCAATAAAATGCAAACCGCAAAGGTACATGCTTTAACTACCACGTTCTGGTGTTTGTTCATTATATTACATTGTCCCAAGTCAAATAAAGATTCAATCTAAGCAGAAAACAGAACAACAAACACATCACGCTGAGAACACGGTTGTTATTCTAAGAAACATCAACATAAGTCAGGCAAAAATGATTTAAAGAGATAGTCTGGTCATCTTTAAAGGGGTGTCAGAGCATGGTGTGTGGAGAAAGAAGCAAAAGTCCTCATCCAGGTTAGGCTGCTATCCAACTAGAGGACAGGGAATTATTATGACAAGTCTTTCTAAAAAAAAACTGCATAGTGTGAAAGAACACTACATTCAATAATACACTAGCTGCGTTTCCATTGTAAATGTGCGCAAAACTTTGTCGATATTCTGTTAATGTCAAATGAAACACAGTTTCGCAATTGCGGTGTTTCCATTAAGTAAGAAATTATATTAAAATCACGCGTGAATATGTTTGTTCTCGCGATGAGTCATTACAAACATGGCGACAATGGATGTAAACCATCATGCATATTGCTACCACGACACTAGTGATCAGAGGAGACGTCGGCGTCTTATCGAGGCTTTCAAGCAACAAGCCTCTTATACTTGGGAGCGGGGGCTTATGCTGTGTTTTTGGAAAATTGTAGTCAGTGAGTTTACTATTTTCTTTTACAACTTCAGTGATTTTACTACTATTTCTACTTCTTGTTGTCATCTTTTACACCAGTAGAAATACCCGGTGGGCAACGGAGGCTGTCCAAAAAACTCCGCCTTTCATTTCATTTTATTTGTATTTTCTTTTTTTATTGTACACAGAATTTTGTTTCGTTTTATGAAATGAATAAAGTTTATAAACTAAAAAAGCCTAATAACACTTATATATTGATATTTTTCTAATTTTGATCTAAGGCTAGACCATCCAAATTCACAGATACTTTTTTCCTGTCTTCCCGGTCTACCAAGGACCTGGCCCACCTCGACCGGGTAGGCTGGGTCCTTCGGAGGACCTGATCAGGTTAAATGATGATCAGCAAGTACTAATAGGCAGAGCATCACTTTAAAATATAGTACTACACCTTTAAGCTGAGACTCTTCTGCCGTTCTTGTTAGAATGGTCCAGATTCAAAACTTGTTAAGAAAAAAGTTTGCTTAGTTTAAAGTTAAGCCTCAGGCCTCTCTAAGAAGACGAGCAGCCATCTGTATTTCTGGACAAACAGTTTTGTCTCTTTAGTCCCATGCAGTTATCCAATATTACCATTTGCCAATTTGTTGCTCCTAAGTTCGTAGCAGAGAGACAACAGTGCAGCACAAAAGGACAACATGTCCACAGCTATTGTCGATGACTGGAAGGAAAACATCCAAAAACAAAAACCGTACAAAACATTCTTCTGAGTGAGGTGGTTTCTAAAAATAAAATCAAAACAAGTTCATCTGGCCGGATTCTTTTGATTCTTCTGATGTTGATAAGTACAAATGTCGGTTTTCTATTTTTGTCAGAATGCAAAACACACAAATACTGTGTGTGTGTGTGTGTGTGTGGGGGGGGGGGGGGTAATAGAAAAGCTTTTCTGTCACTGAAATACTGCAGAAGTTGAGTGTCTGTAGTTTTAAACTAAGAACACTCTGAATTTAAGGCCCAGCATTCCACAGAGGAATGAAAACCGTCCGCTGCTACTCAAGCCAGAGATTGAATTAAACCCATCTTATGATGAGGAGGGAGTGAGTTACAGCTGTTTTGGTCAAACCTAGTTGTAAACAACGTGATGCACCAGCTCATGTGACGTGATGAGATCTTGTGAGATAAGTTAGGGTCATTCTCAACACATTCTCTCAGCACGGACACACCATGTCAATCCAGTCCTTTACTGCTGAGAGTTTTCTAAAAACCCATCCACTGGTTCATGAGACATTTTGCTAAAGCTACAGACAACGATAAAAAAAACATTCTCGCCATCAGTGGGAGGCATAAAGATGAAGACGAGACGAATGAGGTGCAGCAAAAAATAAGTAATGAGAATTTAACAGTGGCACAAGTTTTACTCCTCCACTCTGATGACGCAGCCTAATCACCTCAGTCGAGGCCTAAACAATTAACCAAACGTGGGCCTTCCACAGACACAGAGGGGTGTGTGTTCAGTAGTAGGCTGTGTCAACAGGCGGTATGACAGGAATCAGTAAACATGAAAAGGTAAACAACTGTGTTATTCCAGCTAAAAGCGTGTTTACCTGTGCTCCCATTAAAGCAAAGGAGGAGGAGCCAGCAGGTTGTTGTCTTTTGACTCCTCCTGCTCTGGATTACCTGCTGCAGCAACACACACTTCAAACACAGCTGCACAAACATTGGCACCATTGGTCGAGCTGTGCCAGAGCCACGCACCCACCTGATGTGTACACGGTTTCCTCTACGGACGACTTTTGTTGGTTAAATTATTTAGATCCTTTAATCTGCTCTTGGCAACATTTCAGCTCAACATCCAGTTCAAACCTGGCTACAGCACTGGTGCTTATCCATTCTTGTTAGAGCTAAATGATATCAAGAAATGTTACTGCCTGGGTAATATCAATTTGTGCCATATCAATATTGCAAAAGACTGCTTTGGATTACAATAAATCAGAGGCTATTATAATACATGCATTCATGCTCTGTATGTCAGTAATATATTTGGTCAATCTGATGGACTGCTGCTCCTGATGCCCACTTAGTTTAGATGATTGCAGCTAAGAAGCTTTAAGACACAGAAAGTGCTCAGAGCATCACCCTAATGGAACCGAAGGAAAAAAAGGGAGGAAAAATGTGTGTTTTGTTAAAACTAATATCATCACAATACACAGCTCTGGACTAAATTAAGGGACCACTGCACAGTTTCCCTGTATTTGGTGGAAAGCATAGCAGCAAAGATTAATTTCTGAACTCTTCCTGAGGTAAAACATTA
Organism: Anablepsoides rubrolineatus; assembly: GCA_031762495.1. NCBI lineage: Eukaryota > Metazoa > Chordata > Actinopteri > Cyprinodontiformes > Rivulidae > Anablepsoides > Anablepsoides rubrolineatus. The sequence goes on along the minus strand of JARVGW010000624.1, from coordinate 20,204,383 downwards.
GTATAGTTCAGGGCTATTCAACTAAATTGCTCCGGGGGCCACAGTTACTGCAGGTCAACAACTCAGGGGCCGAACATCCAGCAATTAAACATATTATGTAAATAAACCAAGTATTAGAAAGATATGTTACCTTTGAAAGAGTTTATTTAGCTGCATTTAATTAATAAATACAACATACCTATATAAGTAGTGATAATTAAAAAATATCAAAAACCAAAAGGACACATTATGCCTCCTGTTTAACACATATTAGTTTGCCATTTCTGACTTGCCAAATTTTTAAACCAATTTTATTTTCACTTTCATAGTTTTATCTTCAACTGCTTGTAATTTTAACTGTCTTGAGTGTTCATAGAAATGTTTTTACCAGCTTCTAGCCAAGATTCTGACCTTTCTGTAGATACCACACATATCTATGTTTAACTGAAAGAACTTCTAGTAATTAAAGTAGAAAACCGGCGGTTTGGGCTTAAGAGATGAATAAACCAACTTTTGTCACTAGCCCTGGTATAGTTGTTTCTAAATGAGTATGAACTTGTTTTCTGTGCATTATCTGAGGTCTGAAAGCTCTGCATCTTTGTCATCATTTTGACCATTTCTCATTTTCTGCAAATAAATACTCATTTTTTTTCAAAGTTTTTTTTTGTACAGCACCCCGATGTATGAATGTGACTTGGTGCTATATAAATAAATTGAATTCAACTGAATTAAAGAGTAAAATCATAGAAACTGATCATTTTAAAGTGGTCTCTTACTTTTTTCCAGAGCCATATAATATTAATGTCATACTATAATAAAAAGTAAATTAATTATTGCTAATTAAATTCAGCAGAAGTTGAGCAGAGACTAATAATAATAATAATTTTATAATACTTTTTATTTATGGTGCTCTTTTCATCATGCAATCTCAAAGGGCTACAAAAAGCAAAAAACAGGTCAAGCATTTCCAATGTATAAAAAGACTTTTACTGATATCAATATGCAATTCTGAAAAGTAGGTATGCACTCAATGTAAACAAAGCCCTTAGCTGTATTAACCAAAACTCGTGTGAAAGTACTTTACTGACCTACATAGGACTGGTTGTGGTTGGTTGTTTATACTTAGATTAAAACCAAAAAACCAAACAATGAAATACATCCTGTTCTATTTTAATTCTTCGTGACATTGCAATGACTATCATTAGCAAAATAAAATTGATATTTTCTCCATTTTGAGTGGCAAGGAAGGTAAATTTAGTTTTTTTTTTTTAAATGTACTGGTAATTGTTTCTTCTAAGCAACCTGTAGTTGGTTTTTGTTATACCACAAAGTTACATTGGAAATATTCAAAGATAAATGGGTTCTCAACTCATTTATTGCCTCAATTAACCAAACAAAAAGAAATATTTCTACAAAAAAAAGCTTCTTTAAAACAACAGAACAGCAGTGAAGCTAGATTTACAATGCATTAATTAAAGCTGTTAGACTGGACACCACTGAATGATTAGGACTTGTGATTCTGGTTAATGTGTAATAAGTGACAATGCTGGCTGAATAGACAAAAACAATTACACAGTCACAAATCGTATAGGACCAGAAACAGATCGGTTTGTGTAAAACAGAAAATATAAGTTCTATCTAATAAATATAGAACAAAAACATACTTTAAAACGGCATTTCACTGTTTTGAAATCTTTAAAAAAAACATTAAAACTAGAAGCTGGATACGTGACAAAATGTATCTGTGTCCTCGTCTGCCTTACAGGTGTCGTGTATCTGGATTTAACTGTCAGGCAACAGTTTATGTGAGCTTAAATAAACAGCAAATGTTTCCATCAAAGTTACACAGTTCCCACAGAGTTTTACATCTGCTCTGAGTGAGACATTAACCAGACAGCTGTCCCATTCCACGTTTATAATAAACCTTCTCTGTGGCATTAAATGTAAAGAAGATAAAAAAAACGAGGTTACAAACAAAACTGTGTCAACAGTGACCATCTCAGCAGCTCCGAGTCTGCCGGGTTAAAACCAGCAATGCCCCTCGCATGATGTGCCCAGCAACGTAAACACAAAGATGTTCAACAGAAACTCAAGTAGAAGGGTGCAGGTTTGTATATCCAACATAAGAACATATCTGCAACTCCAAGTAAACTGCTCAGATTTACAAAAAAAGTCATAACACTGACAGACGAACAGAAGCTGACCATCAAAGAGAACACCAAAACCAGTTTATACAATCCATCAATTCCATTTTCTTTTGCTTATGTGGTTGTCTCTTCGTCAGCTCCTCCTTGGGTATACCAAGTGGTTTCAGTGCCAGAGAGAATATAGGATCCCTCTAGAGAGTTCTTGGACTGGATTGGGATCTTCTTCCAGTGGGACAAACCTAAAAAACTCTACCTCTAAACCTCCAGAACACATCATAATCACATGCCCAAACAACCTTTGCTGACTCCTTTTGATGCGAAGGAGAAGTGGCTCTACTCCAAGCTCACACTAAACGACAGAGACCAGCACCTTATCTCCATACAGAGAAAACTCATTTCCACAGTTTGTAACTAGTGTGTGAACCTCTGTACAGATGCTGCTGTGACACCTGAATTTCCCCTCGGCAGGACAGTAAAGGCTATTTCTATTCTATATTCTATATTCAGGCTCTCTTTGGTCAAGATCCACACCTCATGACCATAGGTGAAGGTTGTGTGCAATTAACCTTCAGAAGAACTGTCATAGACAAATATTTGCTACTTTGATGTATTTTTGTGTGCGATGCACTCTCACTGACAACCTGGGTCCATTAACCGAAGGCGGTACGGAACTAACACTAACGCTAACCCTAACGACGTAAACCAAAGTACGAGGAAAGCCAAAGGAAGTTGGCTACAGCAAACTCTACACCAGCAAATGGTGAAAATATCAGCTGAGAACCCATGATGCACTCGGTCAATTTGACCCATACAAATGGCAAAATAAGCTCTGGAAGGAGATACTGCAGGCCCTGGCATATTATGTTACTAAAAGTGGATTTCAATTCTTACTTTTTTAACCTATTAAATTAAAGAAAATAGTTTGACTCATGATTTTTAAGTATAATTTTAGAACATAGTGTAACTGATTTTAAGTCAAAAACCTGCAAGCGCAATTGTCGTCATATTAATCTTTATCGGCTAAATGCCACAATCAATCGTGATCGTTTTTTTAAACCAATATCACTCCAACCCTAGTTGGAACATACAGTAACCTTTCAGCTTAGCTCTTTCTTTACCCCGACAGACCAGAGCAACACCTCATCACGCCAGACAAGTCTCAAATCTATCACTCCATATTTCGCCTCTTTCTATCATCACTTGTCAAAGAAACACCCTGATACTCCGACAAATATGGACAAAGTCTTCTCCAGATAAAGTGTCAGAATCCATCCGTCCGTTTTCTTCCACTTATCCGGGATCGGGTCACGTAGGCAGCAGTTTAAGCAGAAAGACCCAGACTTCCCTCTCTTCAGCCACTTGGGCCAGTTCATCCGGGGGAATCCCAAGGTGTTCCCAGGCCAACTGAGAAACATAGTCCCTCCAGGGTGTCCTGGGTCTTCCTCTGAGTCTCCTCCCAGTGGGATGCGCCCAGAACACCTCATCAGGGAGGCGTCCAGGAGGCATCCTAACCAGATGAACCACCTCAGCTGGCTCCTCTCGACGTGGAGGAGCAGCGCCTCTACTCTGAGTCCCTCCCGGATGACTGAGCTTCTCATCCTATCTCTAAGGGAGAGCCCAGACACTCTGCAGAGGAAACTCATTTCTGCCACGTGGATCTGCGATCTCGTTCTTTTGGTCACTACCCAAAATAGTGTCAAAGTGTCAGAATGCTTTCTTTAAATGTTTGTATGTAAAGTTCAATCGCCTCAGAAACTTATTTGCTGCAGATAAATAAGATCCTTTCACGAGGTTATAGCAAATAATTCCACATACCCACATGGAGTGTCGTCTTCTGACTGCAATGGAGAGCTCTATCCAACAGGTGTGACGGTGAATAAGAACATTGTTGGGAGCGACAGTCCTTATGCAGTTATTGCTCGAGGGCAATGATCTGCAAAATCTGTGGCACATCACATGAAAACAGGCTCTAAAAAGCTCTCGGCAGATATAATCAGCTTCAATTTGCAGCTGAACAGTTCCATTATTAGAAAAGAAGGGGGGGAGAAAAAAAGAGTAATCTTTCACCATGTCTTCGTTTCAGCAGAAGGCTGGTCTTTTTTAGCACAAGCCCACTCTGACAGTTTAACTAACGGGAAGCATTATCTTCAATCAGAACTCTTTGTCTTACTTCCCCTGCCTCTGCCATCACTGCCGGCTCATAAACGAGTGCGTAAGAGAGGCAATGCTGCAAGCCTCTTCTGCCTCTTTTTACAGACGGCAGCTTAAGATGCACAACGCAGAAAAGAAAAAGAAAATGTAAATGATACAAATAAAGCAGAAACATTTCATCAAAGCCCTATAATTCTCTGAAGGAATGCATTTCCTCTCACACCTTCCATGACAAAGGCTTTTGGATTGGCTAGTATTGATTAGCTTTAGCAACCATTTTGATTGGACTGCCTCCAAAGCTTTATCTGAGAGAATAAAGGTCATCATGAATCTTGACATAAACTAGAGTGGTAAAAATAATTTTAGGATTTAAAAGAAAATGGTAAAAACATGGAAGTCTCTTTATATTTGAGCTTGAAATCTAAATTTATACACCACCAGCATGACTCAGTTTATTTTATCTGAGCTTGCACATTTTATTTTCTTCATCATATTGGCTCATCAGTGGAGGGCAGATCTGGGTTCCTACAGTTTAAGGCAAGTTATATTTAAGACTTTTTAAGGCCTTTTTAATGCCACTTGAAATGAAATTTAATATCCAATTCACAATAAATAAAAATGCGAAAAAATAAATAAAAAAAATAATTGGTGACAATTTTACCCAAATGTTTATTTTAACACAGAACTAGCTACGTGAAAAATTCTGTAAATTATTTTTTAAAAAATAACATAAATGTTACCAATTATTTTAATATTTTAGACAATTTACAGTCATCCTACCTAAAATGTGTTGACATTTTTAAGACCTCTGAAAGATCGATTTAAGACATTTTAAGGCTAATTAAGGCTTTATTTTTGGATTGACAAATTCAATGCCTTTTAAGACCTTTTAAGGATCCGCTGGAACCCTGGCAAATTTACTACTAACACACATTTTAGTGCAATTTTCCAACCGTTTTTTATTCATTAACAGCTTAACTATGTACACTAGACTGCTTTACTATTACCTAAGAAGAAGTGATAATGTTTGTGTCCATGCTGTCTGTATCGTTATGCATTCCTTCAAATAAAAGGCTTTGAAGTCCTTATTAAAACGAGGTGGTTGCATTTGTTATTAATTAGATTCAGACTTAAAACTAGACAGATGTGCCTGCTCTGACCACTGACACATGATGATAAATCTGGTCTTGAACTTTCAGGAGGAGAAACTGATTCTAACAGAACTGTTATCAAACACATGAAGAAATGGTTTTAAAAAGAAACTATAGCAAATTTAAAATCTGTTTCATTTCTAATCTTACACTTGTTACTTGAGGTTTAGAGATTAGAAACAAAATATTTCTTTTTCCACTGTATTAGCCTTTTTTATTCATTTTTTTCCCCTCATGAGATACAGATAAATATTTAGGCTTGAAGCTATTTTTAATCAACTGCAGCCACGTACGTTGTGGTTGTGGTACGTGGCTGACACAATTTTAACTTCAACAAACTGTCATAGCAGAAGGGAATAGTTTCACGAGAAAATGAAACCCATCAAATCAGCCAGGGTTTTTTAGGAACATTCAAGCTGTTAACACTACATTGAAAATCCATATTAATCTGATAGTCATGCTAAAGTTTCATTGTACAAGTTTTTCTTAAACCACTAACACCTCTCCTGCTAATAATGTTAGCAGAAACCAATGCTTCTATTTTAGCAATATGAAACTATTTTCTTTTTGTACTTATCTTGTAACACCTTCTCTACAAAGTGTCAACTTATTAGTAAATCAGCATCTTCACAACATCACGCACGACAACCTTCCGAAAATCACATAACTAACCAGTCAACAGTTCCACTGGCTGTGTGTGGTTTTATCACCATCGCCTACAATACACATTTTCTCTACAAACATCCCACATCGACACAACAAATTTTACACATCAGTTTCCAAAAAAACTTATTACATTTAAATATAATTAAATCCAATAAAGCATTTTTTTTAAGTTAAAGGCCAAAATATATTTTTACGGAGCTGCACCACAACTACAAAGTTTTTGATACTTCTTCTCAAAAAAAAATAAAATAAAATAAAAAAAAATTATCAACTCATCAGTAACAGAATGAAGGGCCTAGCATTCGCCTGTCATGGCAGAAAGTCATAGCTGAACTGAAGCCAAACCTTGAAAATAAATTTATCCCAAAAGTCAAGTTTAGAGATTAAATGACTCAAAGCTGTTACCACAACAAATTTAAATAAATATCTGTGTTTTTAAAGGTCAGTTGGGCAGTCATCTTGAATCAACTCGCCTCTGCTGTAAACAGAACAGAATGTTGGACGTATCTAAGGTAGTTTTATAGTTGAAAGACCACTGCATATGTTAATGCAACAATACTTTGAGGATTTAATAACAGCTAAAAATCAAATGTCCAAGCACTTTCAATTTGATAATTAATAGTTTTACCAATGTGGTGGATATTTGTTGTGCAACGTTTAAGAAGCACCTTATGCAAGAACTTGCCAATAGGGATGTCCCGATCCAGATTTTCTGGCTCCCGATACAATCCGATTTTTTAATGATTAGTCTTTCCGATACCGATCCGATTCGATATCTTTATTTCTTTATTTCTTTCCAAGTTACAAGGTTGGTAATATTAAAGCGAGCCCTGCTGTTTCCACCACGAGAAACATCTGGTTTGCAGATTTTGCAAGATGCAGTTTCAGCATCATTGTTTTCCATTGAAGTGTGTTCCCACACTGTGGACATGGTTGCATACTTGTGTGTGTTTTGACTTCTTAACAGCAGTTGTAAAGCATGATGATGCTGAAAATTGGATCGGCCCGATACCATGACTAAATCCGATACTACCCGATTTTCAAAAAAAGGCCATATCTGCCACCGATACCGATACTGAGTATCTGATCGGGACATCCTTACTTGCCAAACACAAAGACAGGTTTTTGCAGACTAACTTACCCTACATGTGAATAAATTAAGTCAATCAAAGAATGGCAGCAGAAAAGCTGTCCCAGTCCCACACTGAACTAGTTCAGGAGTTGAAAAAACAGCCTGAAAAGTTGATGCAATTCAGTGTATGTTCCTCGGATGTGTACAAAGAATGGCCCATCATAGATAGTAATGTTTACTTTATGTTGTCGTTTTTGGCAAATTCGTATTATTGGCACCCTTTTATATGAAGATACCAAGTTTGTGTACTTTTCAGCACTTCAGCAAACAGACAAAACACGGCAGGTCCAAATCACATGGCAGGGGGTAAAAATGACAAAGCTCTAACTTCCTTTAGAATGGCACGATTTTCAAATCAGCTGATAAAAACCGAAAAAAAAAACTAAAAATGCTTTTAAATGCTCGCTTACCAATTTGATTTATTTGCCAGTCATGAGACCTCTGTCACAACACTTCCTGTAGGTAACATCCACAGGAAGTCTGTTAAAGCCTATTGGTGAAATAATTAGGTTTTGGTCTAAAAGCACATGAGCTAAGCTTCAAGAGTTGGTAAAAATAGGACAGGATGTAATGGCAGTTGAAAAAGGGTCACCATTGAATTTTGCGTAGGCAAAATGTTACATGAGAAACATGGGATCCAAGTTGGAAAACTAGTGGTGTGACACAAAATTGAGAATTTTATCAAGATAAACTCAATTGATTTGGGCTCTTCGGATTGATTCCCCTGCTCAAAATATGACATTTAGGCACATTATTAGCATTAGGACATAAAAAGTAATCAAGAGATGGAGAACAATGACAATAATTGTAGGTTTTCAATCTTTTTCAACTACAAGGTCTCATTTAAGGGAACATATTTGACAATAATAAACGTTGATACCGCTGTCACATCAAGCCAATCCAGTTTTGCAGCTTAGAGGCCCTCAGATGACATGGAACAAGGAAAATGCCTGTGTGAATGCCGGGTGTCTGTCAAAGCAGGAACTGGGAGGCGTTGAAAGCTGACCTCGGAGGGCAAGGACTTCCCAAAGCCCCTCTGCAAAACAACAGCAGGCCCTGCAGCTCGGCCTGTGTCTTCCTCTTTCATTTATCCACAAGGACAAGACAGCAAAAACCTGTGAGACAGTCAGCAGGTGAAAAAAAACACAGCAGATATTACTTTGCCGATATGATCTGTCTGGAATGTAGCAGAGCCGTAGTGTATTTGAACAGACATGTTTGTGACCTGAGACACAACATGTGGGAGAGTTTGGTAAACAGCAGCTTGATCACGACCTGACTGAGAACAGCAATCGTTTACCAAATGACACGTTGCATGTGTAATTTATACTGTGCACGTAAAGACGATTCATGCATGCATGATTCATTCAGATGACTTATTATCATGCAGAAGTCAACGCTGTCAGACCAAAGAGGTGTGTCTATCTAGATATAAATAGGTGAAGGACATCTGAGGAGTATGCTGGTGAAGATTCTCAGTAATCCAGGACTTGCCAAAAAATTAAGAAAAAAAGTTGCTTTGCTATTTATTTGAAGTCAAAAAGATAAATCCACGATCTTCTTTCTATAAATAGTGCTACGGAGTTGTTCAGGCCTGTTGTTCAAGACAGTTCTTAGAAATTAGATTTCATTTGTTTAGAGCTTAATAGAGGTCTGAACTGCCTCAATGTGCAAAGAAAACTACTTCCACCAGCTGGTCTGGACTCTTTTTGCCATCATTGTAGTAGTCTGAACACAGTCTGTCATGGGTCAAGCTGTAGGACCTCCGAATGAACTGACAGGACCCCCCACAAGCAGCAGAGTGGATATCTCAGGCTGCTCAGCTGATTAAAGTTAATTAAACAGCAATCTTTGGGAATAAACAATATATAGATTTTATTTGGGGGGGGGTTTTTGGCAAAAAGTTTTTATGAACTTGATCATAATTCTTCTCAATATCAGGGTTGAGCGATATTGCCAAAAAAAATGTTCACAATTAGTTGTGGTGTTTAACCAGTGACTACTAATAAATGATAATTGCCCTTGCAGTTTTTTGACTCTGAATCAGTCTTCTGTGTTCTAAAACTGTACAAATCATCAGTCAAAACTATTTTCTTCATTTTAACACGTTAATATTATAGAATTGAAACCCACTTTTTCCACAATGTGGCGCGGCAGCACATCTTTAGTAACAAAACACGCCACAAGCTCACAAACGCTCGTTACTGAAATTGTGTCGCACACAAAAATACGTCATTGCAGGGATTGCAAATATTAATTGTTGCCAGTTTTTCTGACAAATAACTGCACAGGATATGATTTTACCAAATATAAATGGATTCAATTAATCAAAGTGGACAAAAGGACGTTGCATGGAGGAGTTTCTCTTTGGCTTAACGATTGTTTTGACTGTTTATTTGGACCTGCTGTGGTCTCTGTGTGATATCATGTGCTGTGGTAATCAGAGGACAGCAGCCTGAGCAGAATTAAGTCACATTATACTCCCCCAGTTAAACACAGCACTGATGTTTGCTATCAGTAGTGTTGTAGTCAAGACCACCTAACCCGAGACCAAGTCAAGACCAAGACCACATTGACTCAAGACAAGACCAAGACTACAAATTTAAAAAAACAAAAACTAGTAGTTACCTTTACATATAGACCTATTGACAATATCTGTGTGTGAGGGCAGAAGAAGGAACTTTGCTACAGAAGGCAGATTGTTAATGTTAGTGATGATAAATGTTTGACATTGTCCCAACAGTGTCTGAAAGTGAAGCACTACAGATCTTACAAGTTACTGTACATTTTCTCCTGGATGTTGTTTTACAACTCTACGTTTTAGGATTTTTGTAGTTGAATTGCTTGACTCAAAATTTTTGCAGACATTTTCTCCCACTCCCAGAGAACCGGTGCTCCCTTTCCTGGAGTGATGCGTGCGAGTGAAGAGGGGTGTGGGGACGGATGACAAGCTGGTAACAAAAATACACAAATAACAATGAATCAGGTTTGGATTTGAATCAGGATGTTCCAAAATCCAATGAAAGCAAGAATGTTAGCAAATAAATTGGACAATAATCTGGCTATTTAGTGATATTCCCACAGTTGTGGTCTTGACTGGTCTTGAAATAAAATTCCGAGTCCTCGATGTCTGAGACCAAGACAAGACCAAGACTAGGAATGCATCGATGTGAAAATTTCAGCCGATATCGATATCTGATATTGCTGTTATGACCAATAACCGATATTACACAAACACACAAATTTTATTATACACATACGCACAAACACACTTCAGTCTTTTTTGATACCATAAATAAATGACCAGATCCCTAACATGGCTCTACTTCAGTTATTCCTGGCTACGCAGCATCAATATGACTATCATGATCAAACAGATGCCGCTCAATCAACCATGTCCCCTCCCAAAACAGAAACCCAAAGCTAAAAAGTGAGAAATCAATATCGGATGTTAATATCGGCCCAGTTTTACATATTGGGCCGATACCAATATTCTAAAAAATGACCAATATCGGCCGATACCGATATTAATGCCAATATATTGTGCATCCCTAACCAAGACCATCAAAAAGTGGTCTTAAGTCCAAGACCGATCTCATGTAACTTAACTGTGAAACAAGTAAAGATGTTTAGTCTTTGTTCTGACACTGAGCTCAGTGAAGTCACTCATCTTTCTATGTGTCTTTCTTTTATGTTGCATCTGTTGGATAAATAAGCTTTTCAAGAGCTAACTCTACAACAATTTTACCAAAATAGCTCTGAACCATGTTAATGTCCAAATAAAATAGTTTAGTTGTCTAAAAGTATTGTAATGTTGACAGAGACATCAGCCCATTTGATGTGAAAAGTTGTTTTATTTAACTACCATTAAAAATGTAAATGACGCCGTCACGATGAAGCAGGCCGTTTGCTCCCTGACAGATCAGTGAAAAGACCTCACGTGAACCATGCAGGAGTTGACTGGCTTGATTCATCGGTTGTTTTCATGTTCCTTGTGCTTTTTCTGGCCATTGTTCAAAAAAAGCAAGCAGGAGGCCACTCCCACTAAAAACACTGCTACCTCTGGAACATTAATCAGCTCCAAAAGGAGAGATAAACCGAGTGATTTATTTCAATCGGCACTGTTTTTCTAACGTTGTGTCAATCCAAAGTGCATGTGAAAATTTGACTACACTTTGTCTGCAGCTCTGCTGTCACATGCTTGTGATTTGGGGGGGGCAGCAAGTTTATACTCATCATGTGTTTGTCCAGCACTCCTGAGACTGAATCACATTTATAAACAATCGGTGAACATTTACTGAGAGCTAGTCATGCACAGGGGCCTACAATATAAAACTTTGTGTTTTGTTTTGGTAAGAATTTGCACGCAGGCCTTATTAAGTGGTTTGCTTTGCATAGAATTTGCATATCAGACCTGCAGCGTCTGCAACCGGTTTCTTCCTACCTGCATCAAACTTGCACCACAGTTTGGGATGCTATCTTAAAACAATAACTGACCCTTTCACCAAAAACTGATCAACAAACACCAGCTTCGTCGGGCTGAGGGACAGGGGGAGGGTGTTGTTCAAGAATGGAAACCCATTTTCTTTTGGAGTAAATAATCTCCTACCAGTATAACAACTAATCAAACTTAATAGCACATTCCCAAACCTGACACACCTTTACCGTGAAAACGTCTGAGACGTGCAGCAAAGTCAAGTCTAAAAAAAAATATTCCAATACTCTACCCTTAAGGATGTCAGATGACAGTAATTCTGGTTGCCGTTAGCCTGACTTTAGGTGGAAGGAATTTCAGATGGATGAGTTATCACATTCACAAGTCCTGCCTGCTCTGGACACTATCTCATGACTCGTGTTTTCTGGCTGCAGCAGTGTGCGTGAGGGTTGTTTTCAGGTTATTTCACAGGGTGAAAAACAGGGTGAGAAGGGCCAAGAGCTGTGCTTTCTTGCCGATCCCCGCCCCTTGTTGTTTATAAAATTCTGTAACTAAGCATTTTTTTTTCTCTCTGTACTATTGCAGCTGCTGATCCATACCGATCCACATGGGTCTCTGTGTAAACACGGAGCAGCTCTAAGTGGAAACGGTTGGATAAGGGAGGATGCATTCAAAGACATTCTAGGATGGATTTCCAAACGAAACACACGGATGACATCATGGCAAAGTCAGCTTGCAGGAACATGAAGAGGCCTAGTAATGCAACACCATACGTAAACAGTGGACAGCTGTATTTATAGGAGATTGTCTCATGGATCTATCTGCTTCCATAAATCCTATTATCTGATTTGTAGCCATTCTCCTGCCCAGCACCCAACAAGAGAGAGGGTGGCTTTGGCTTAAATAGTGTTATTAAAGTACACAAATGCTGTGCAGTCATCACTATTGTTGTGACATTAGTCGACTTGGCTAAGATAAATACATCTTTGCTTGATTAGACATTACCTCATAACAGCCAAATGATGGTTTGTAAATCAATCATTTTTTTAAATAAATAATAAGAAAACAGCTGTTAAGTATTAATCAAATTTAACCATATTATCAGCAGGGCTGCCACAAACGATTATTTTTATAGTCGACTAATCATCTATTATTTTTTTCGATTAATCGACTAATCGGATCATATGTTAATTGAATATAAAACATACAGCTTATCGCGCCAGAATGCAGCTGCTATTATATAACCATCGTTTGGTTTTAGCTATATGCTAACTAAAAAAAAAATTGCCGTATTGCACAGGTTTCTCTTTCATTTTCTTAAAATGATACCACACTTTTGAGCTCTGTTGCCGGGTAGCCATGATACCAGAGCCTGTCTGTATAATGTCTTGTGACGTCTACAACCTACCCCGGTTACCACTACTGCACATGTGTGTCAATGACAGAAAGGTAGATGCTGCAGTGGAAGGTGTCAAAGCAGTTTGGAGAGAAAAATAAAGTAAAAAAAAACAAAAACGACTAATCGACTATTAAATTAGTTGTCGACTAATCATGGCAGCCCTAAATATCAGACCTCCTTCCATGTGAAGCTAATAAATAGAATTTAAAAGTTACTTTCAGCAAATTTAAGTTATAAAAAAAGAATGTAATAAATCTGCACAATGTTTTACCTCATGTTAATGTGACCTTAAATCTAAATTTTATAAGAAAAATTTGTGACCGGATGAACGGCTTCCCCGTACGTTTGTTTACTTACAGAAACAGCTGAAGTGACTGAGATCTGGTGGAAAGTTTACCTTACAGATCGAGCCGAAGTTCTGCAAAAAGCCACAAATGTTTGAATGAAGAGCTCCATGTTTACAGCTCCACCGCCACCACTGCCTGAGCCCCAATATTTATTCTTGACAGCTGTCTTACTCGTTCTCTATTCTTTTGCATTTAGAAGATTCACTCTTATATTTTGCATCAATGTCTTCTTTGGGACAGGCCATTTTGTATGATAAGACAAGACGAAGAAAACCACCGTTTACTTCGTCTAGGTCAAGGTCATGAGGTCCATCGGGATAAAAAACAAAAACATACTAGTAAACCAAACTTGCAAACTACGCTTTGCATTTAACATAAGCTTACCTAAGCAATTCATTTTGTATTTATTGATATTTTTTAGATTGCATGATTGGTAATAGTATATTAGCAATGTATTTTAAATATTGGCAAATGTGTCAGTTTTACTTGTAAAAAATTAATGCTAAAACCACCTCTATAACTGGGTTGTTACAGCTTAAGGTAAGTTAAATTGAAGAGATTTTAATGCCACTTGAAATTAAATTTAAGATCAATTTCACAAAAAACGGGGAAAAATGTTTAATTTAACATAGAACAATTATCTGCTTTTAAAATATATATGTTATCAATATCACCCTAATTAAAGTCTTATTTTTAGAGTTATGAATTCAATGCCTTTTAAAGAGCCTGTGACATGCTTATCCTTCAGATACAAAAAGTCAGAGAAAACATTAATATTTAAGAAAATGATCATAATACACATGATTTTACACATTTTGTCTCATTACTGGCATATTTTCTCTTGAATTTGGCTCAGCAAAGTGAAAAGAAACTCTCTAGTCTTTGTTTATTGAAACAATCTTATTTAAACTCTTCTTCAACTCTGATAGTCACTCAAAATAATCTAAAGAAACATCAGATTCTTCTCCAATTATTGTAGCATCGCTTTGGTTACATGCAGATATTCCCCTTTGACATCACTTCCTGTTTCTTCACATGCAAATATCTCAACAACTGTTCCTCTCAACAGCATTAAATTTGTTTTGAAATATGTTATCAATGTTCTCTTTCCAAAAACACTAAACATTTATTACAAAAGATTGAGGTCACAGGCACTTTAAGATATTTTAAGGATCTGCGGGAACTCAATCAGGAATAATCACTAATATATTGACCTTCAATCAAACTGATTCACGTCTTCATATTTATCTTTAAAAATTGACAAATTGCTGTGAAATTGAACATTTTTGACTATGTTGCCTTACTTTAAACCCTGCTGACCTCAACAATTGATGATGATTTTACAAAACCACTATGATGCTATACCGCTGTCTTCATGTAAGACAATCAAGCTTCCAAATGGTTTATCGGGCCTCTTGTTTACGTTGAGTGTGGACCCACATTTCAGAATTGTGTTCAGTATATCTCGGAAACAACTGGAGTAAACTCGTTCCAGCTGCACTTTTCGATATAGTTCTGAATAACCTTTTTATTTATGTTGGCTTTCACACTTTCCAATAAGTACCTTGACATATTGAGAACAGGTGTCCTTTAACAGACAGGAGCTATCTAGATGAAAGTGAGCTGCACCTGCTCCGCTTATCTGACGCACAGATGAGAACAACAAACACAAGCAGCAGACAAACTGGGTTACACCTTTGTTGTTACCTAACAGTCAAACTTTCTGAAGATAAAAGCAGGACTTTTTATTTATTTATTTTTTGCTTTACTCACATATCTCCTAAGCTTTTTCTCCGGCGGTGATTTCCTCAGCCAGCCTTGGCAGATGATTTCTCCACCGCTCATGTTTGCCCGTGTCCTCCTCGCCTGAAGTGCAGCTCGTCAGCGGGAGGACATGCCTGCTCCTCACGGGGGCTCGGCTCTTTCACAGCGCTGTCGGTGCTCGCCTCTCCCCGCCGCAGTCCGCGACCCCCATTTGGAAAACCAGAAGAGTAGTGAGAAAAGCGGGGGTCGCAGGTGCTTCACCCGGCTCCAGAACACTTTGGGACTGGACTCTTGACAGAAAAGTATACTCCACGACCCCGAGGACGGAGAGCCGCAGGGGAGGACCGGGGGCAGAAACTACTCAACTGATGCGGGCTGAGGAAGTCTCTCTCCGGGTGTCTGCAGTTTGTTTTCCCAGCTCACGCCACGCCCACCGCGCGCGCACACACAGAGGGATGGGCTGCTGGTGGTATGAACAGGATGCCTGCAAAAATAATACAAAATGTCTAAAGAAAAATAAAACAATAATAATAATAATGCACGAGAATATTTATAAAACTTTCTAATATCTCTAAGTTTTCACTTATTTTTTTATTAAAAATATGTTTTAATTAAATAAATAAATGTATGCCTTAAAACCATTGAACAGAGCAGAAAACAATTAGCTACTTCAAATTAGGTTAATCTTGTTTTAAAATAAGTATGTGAACCTATATGAAAATATAAAAGTATAACCTTATTGGCAGAAATGGGGAAAAGCACCATCTTGTGGTGAGCTCAGCTAAATATTACCAAAAACAACACATAAAACCACGTGGATTTCACATGTGGAAATCACGTTTTCGCATGTGAGAACATATCAAAGTAAAGGTCTAGCATTCAGACTACTTAATGCTAAGAAATGATTTGAAGTTTTGTCAAATCCTTCACAATCCCGTGAAATCTCGCGAGATTTAACAGCTGTCTTAAGGGGATAGTGTTCAACATTTAGCTCAGTATGCCATCTGTACAATTGTTTAACTTAGTTATTTTAGTAGTAACTGTGGCATTCATGTAAAATTATGCTATCAAATAATAATAGAGTTATACAGTTTTTCTGGTAGTTTGGAAAAATCAGTTCAGTGGTTCATGAATATTTTACTACCAGACAAACCGCATGAATTCTAAAAGTTAATGTCAACGCTTTAAGCAAAGATACAGCAAAATGCATAGCATTCAAAATATGTTTTAAGGACAATGCTCAACTACCACACCAAATTTTAGCTCAAACTTAAAAGTTCTTATTGTGTTGGCTTTTTTTTTTTTAAACATGTGAAAAGCATGGTTACATCATGGGGATTTCTGCAAGGAAAATATTCTTTTGTAGGCAAAAATGCATAATAAAATACAAAACTACATTGCTTAAAATGGCTATGATAAAGTTTTTTATTTCAAATACAAAATATGAATTTTAAACATCCACAAACAGAAAAGAATTAATACATGGGAAAATCTAATTTTATACAATTCTTACAATAATCTGTCAAACAGCAACAACACCGTCACAGATGTATTGATGAGGGTTTTAAACGGTCTTTTATAAAAGACAGGAGTGGGCAAATCTCGGGAAAGGAATCACATCCTTTATGTTGTCAACACCCAGAATGCACTGCAAATATCGCTCAAATCCCAGCCCGAATCCACCGTGAGGGGCGGAGCCAAAACGCCTCAAATCCAGATACCTGCATTTTACAAATAATAAAAATAAGTTGGAGTAAAACTTGGTTCTTCCTTTAAAAATACTGTTATTTTTTTATAATAGTCTATTCTTTACCAGCTGTAGGTGTCCGCCAATACAGCACTAAAAAAACAAACAAAAAGGTAATTTGTCAAAAATCTGCATTCAAATTTCATCTATGTCACAGTTTTAGAGAATTATTGATGCGATATCCTGCGTGTGAGTGTAAATTCAAAAGTTATATTTGACCTTTTTTGCATGTGGTAGTAAAATTACATTTAAATTTGCACATCAGATAAACATGGCATGTAGATACTGTTCAGTACATGATGGCTATAAATTATTTGGATTTTGTAAACAAACATATTAAGGGGTGTGCAGTACAGGCTGTACATTTAATATAAAAAAAATGCATGTAGAAAGGTGCTTTTTTATTCCAAGTCATGATAAAAGACAGCAGTGGTGCTACAGCCTGATGCAGATTACTGAAAATGTAACATCAGTTTCTGCACTCTTACTCTTCCAGCCGAGCCCTCAGCAGATCCAGCCTCTCCTCTCTGAGCGAGCCCCCGCAGAGCTCTCCGACTCCTGGCACGAGAAGATCCACTGCAGCCACCTGCACGCAAACAGCAGCCTGGCGTCAGCTCGCATATGCAAATGGATTCGACGGCGCAGGAAATAATTGGGTACGCGTTTGCGTCGCTCAGCATTTTTACCGTACGCTCCGAGTGCTCCTGGTTGTCTCTTGCGTAAAAAGGCTTCAGGTCATAAGGATAATCGGTGACAAAGACTGGAAGGTTGCCACAATGTTTCACCACATACTTCTCATGTTCCGTCATAAGGTCACAACCCCACTACAGGAAAAACAGCAAAGTTTAGAGTGAAAAGAAACAGAATGTAAAGTAGATATTAGGTTTAATCTATTATTAAAAAGATAAACTTACATCTGTAGGGAAGGCAAAGTTCTCTGAGCTGCGCTTTAGGATGTCTATCGCCTCCGTGTAGGTAATCCTTAAAGAAGATATAGTTGTACACATTCAAGATATGATTCTTAATAGGATTTATTATTAAAATGTTTGCAATAACAAAAAGACTCACACAGGGAAACTCTTCTTTAACATAGCATCTACAGTGTCCTGAAAACATACAAATGCAACAAGAAATGCAAGGGTTAATGGGGTTTTCGGAACGTCTGGTGGCTGTTTATCATACAGCACCAGAGCTTTTTCCATCAAGTGTCCTTGAGGACTCACTCTGTGCCCTGGAGTCACACGCTGGTGAAACAAATCCACGTCTTCCGCAGAGTGAGCCAACACATGCTCGGTGGCAGATCTGAACACGTCCTCCATTACCTAAAGAACACACAAAGTTTAATGATTCTTCTGTGCAGCTGGGCACAAAGGAGACATTTTAAAATACATGTGGATTATTTTTTATTTCAGTGTATGATGGAGGAAGGGAGTAAAGGTGACGTCACATCACTACATTTAAAGCTCTTGCAAGCTGCACCAGATAGACTCTGTCAATCAAAAACAGGCTGATTCATTTAGATCCTCCTAAATCAGGGGTCTGCAACCTGCGGCTCTGAGGCCACATGTGGCTCTTTGGTCCCCCTGCAGTGGCTCTTTGAAAATGTGACCAAACATAATAATAATAATAATAATAATAATAATAATAATAATTATTATTATTATTATTATTATTATTATTATACTCACAATAGAAATCAATTTGTATGCAAATACGTGATTAATACAAAAAGTAAAACATGTTGATTAGCTCATGCTAGCCTGTTGTTTACTTAAATAATCCAACTTCTTTCTCTCAAATCCACTAGAATTACCTTTAAAGAATTTGAAGACTACATAATATTAAGGATTGAAAAAATATATATACCTGAATAGTTCAGTTTTACAGGTTTTCATGAAATGTGGTATAAATAATACACATTATTTTTCTTGTTTACATGGATATGGTCTTTTCATTTGTCCTGATGTGTAAAAATAATAATAAATAATAAAACTCACAATATAGTTTTTAGCTTTATAACGTCACCTCTACTGGCTGTAAAGGTTCCCAAAAAGGCCTCAAAAAGGCCCACAAACCAGCAGTTGATAATCACAGCTGTAGCTTGTTTTGCAGCTCTGGACACATTTTAATCAGCTAGCAGAAATGGCTCTTTCGATTGTAAAGGTTGCAGTCCTCTGTCCTAAATGATGAATAAATGAGTTTAATTTAATTACAGCAATTTCTTTATATAAACGAGGTGGAACATTGTGGTTCACTCAGCTTTATGTAAAGCAATTTTGTGACAGACCAAAATGATCAAATACATTTTTTTAAAGGGGCGATGTTATGTGCTTTCCAAGCCTATATTCCAAATTTATACTAAAATAAAGTAACTATGTCAAA
>JARVGW010000624.1:20142221-20170709 GCA_031762495.1 Anablepsoides rubrolineatus | reverse complement strand
ACACACATGCACACAGACTAACACATAGACACACATGCACACAGACTAACACATAGACACACATGCACACAGACTAACACATAGACACACATGCACACAGACTAACACATAGACACACATGCACACAGACAGACACATAGACACACATACACACAGACTAATATATAGACACACGTGCACACAGACAGACACAGTTTAAAAAAATCAATCACATTTGCCCTCAGGTGTAAAACTACAGCAGACATACTGCGTAATCAAGGTAATGGGAAGTATGGGTGGAGAGGGTGCTGCAGCACCTCCAGATGGATACAGAAAAACATGCATGTCTAAGTACCTAATTAAACTGATGAGGAGAAAGAAGCAAAAGTTAACGGTTGAAAAAAATGCGTTGAAAGCTAAAAGTGGTAAAAAAAACTAGCTAAAAGCTAAAACCAGCCGAATATTTGGTTAAAACTAAAAGTGCATTAAAAAATAGAGCGAGTATGCTGAGGTAGATTTGAAAGATAAACAAGTTTTTTAGCAAAAGTTGCCTCCTGGGAACAGCGAAGAGAGTTTTTGAAGATGATTTTAAAATAACTGTTAAGAAACAAAAAAAGTATTTTACAATTAAAAAAAACAAACTTTTTTTTAATTTACATTTTTCATCATATTAGTTCTGGTAGCGACAGAAACAGCCTCTGACTGTTGATAATTAGAACTCATTTAGAAAACATAATAAGGCCTCATTCTTATGGTTCTAAAAAGTTACACGATAAGCTGTCCTAAAACATTAAGCATCCTCTAACCTTTCCAAACATCTAAATGCTTCCAGGCATGTGGTGTGAATGTGTTCTGATTCTTTGCTGTAGACAGATTTGACCTCGGGCATAATTAGCCTAATAAAAGCATTAGATACGCTGTCAATATGATTTGCATAATGTGCAAAGGCAGTTTCACTCCCGAGTGTGAGCGATGTCCGTGTGGCTTAAAAACGCTGCAATGACATTTTTTTTTCTGGGTCTTTTGTTCACACCTGTCAGGGAGAAAATGTGATGGGAAACGGCAGCCGCAGCTGTGGCTTTGGCCTCTGGTGAGTCCGCTGAGCCCACCAAGGCTCTGCTGGAGTCCAGCACACATTAACCAGGCATATTTCTAAAACACATGCTTTTTTTTTTCTCGTATTAAAAGGGAAAAATTCTTAGACCTTTAATTTTGGCATTTTGAATTAGCACCAAATGGTAATCAGTTGTAGAGGCATATCTAAAAGGATTTCCTGGAAGTCTTTTCTTACGTAAAATCCATCTAGTTGTTCATAAGATGTTTTGCTAACAAGAAAAGTTGACTTAAAATGACAAAAAAAAAACATCTTGCACAATTCATTACCACTTGTTGGGGATCCATTTCAGACACAACCACATCAAACTTAAACTCAGTGTCTGTAAGACTGACTGAGGCAACCTGTGGCAGCCCTTTATAATCTCACTGACTTCAAACTTTTACCAGATGTACATTTACCGTATATGCCACCCTGAACATAAGCAGGGTCAGGCCTGGTTAGCACTTGAGAGCACCTAGTGCCATAAAACCATAGTTGCACCCACATATGTAACTAGCAATAAAAAACTGTTGACCATCATTGGTCGCATTGTTGAAGGGGGGAAAAAAGATTTATATTAATTACTTTCTGCAAGTTTTATTAAAATTTGTCTAGTGGTTCATGAGATATTTTTAATAAAACACACAAAAACCATCATCACCCAGCTTCATCGTTCAGTGGCAGACAATAGAAAACGGAGGTATATAAAGTACTTGAAAGTAAAAGTAAAAATATGTTAACAGTAAATGACTGGTAAGAATAAATTTCACAGAGAAAAAAGAGTATGTAAGTAAAAGTACTTGCTGGGGGTGCAGGGCCTGAGTAAAAAAAAAAACACCCTCCCTTTCACCTTTCACACACACATACACACAGTAACAAAGGCCAGCTCCAACATGAGTTCACTTCTCAGATTATTGACAACCTTTGTGATGTTCCTGTCAGTAAAAATTACTTCAACGCTGAAAACCGTGTAATGAGTTCATTGTAGCACCGAGGTCAAAACTGTCACATTATGTCACCTTAAACAGGGGCAGTGCGTGCTCACTCACATGGCTCTTAAGCCTCGGTTTTTTTTTGGTGGTGGTAGTGGGGAGATAATGTTTCTCAAATTACGAGCACACATCATTGTGCAGTCCAAAGGTGTGGGTAATGCACATTTTCCATTTTCCCTTTGCAGGTCAGTTTGTCTGTGAGGCACCACTGGCCTTTGTATGACCCGTAGAAATATGACACTTTAAAAACCATCCCACCGGGTCTCATTTCCTGAGCTTAGGCTTTACGGAGTGCGTCGGTGGCTGCTGTGTTCTGTCATCATGTCGGGCATCCAAATGAGACCTGAACGTTGAGGGAAAATTCTCCCTCCCCATCTCTATGCCCAGTTGGTTTACCATCCCTTGGCCCATTAGCTTTTACGATTGGTCCGACATTTGCATAACTGTTGGAGAGGTGGATCGTGAACCAGAGAGATTAAAGACAGAATCTAAAGGCAGCCACATCAACCCGGGGCAAATGGAGTTATTTTAAAGCCCACGCAGCAAACACGGACCCTCATTTCAACCAGCTCTTTTAGAGATGTTGGGGGAAACTTTAACGAGTACAGCCAGTCATGTCAAGGCGCTGCGTTTTTCTAAATGACTTTTCTGATCTTTGAGGAAATAAATGTGGTGTATTTACAGTGGGACTGATAAAGAAAACAGGAAACAGCAGGTGTTTTATTCCAGTGGTTATTTACTGACTTTGACGGATGGTTAGGTCTCAGCGGGAAGCAACATTTTGCTTATTCCAACACCTAAAACCTCTCTGTATTTATCCGACACTCTGGCTCGGAGTTATCAGCAAGAGAAAACATATGAAGTGTAAAAGCAATGTGACGATAGCTCTTCACATCTACGGTAATCCACAAAAAGTAATGAGAAACAGCTCATGCATGATGTTTGGAGAACGCTTTGCCTTTCACTGCAGAACATGAAATCAGCCGAAAAGCAGAATTTTCTTCTTTCTTCCTGCATAAAAGACCATTTCTGGAAAGGGTTAGTCACTCCTGATTGTAAATGTTCCCGTTAAATAAATCAAATTCACTTTGTCTGTGTTAAATACTGTGGCTGTAAGTCTTTGGGACTCAGTGCAGTTCCCATTATCTCACATAAAAAAGAAACAAAAGATATGAGCAACATAATTCTGTCAGATTATTGCAACCCTTTTATATTCCCATTCTTGGTAACCACCACGTGTTGCCTTGATGAAAGGGCAATTAGAAATGTTTTTAGTGAATTATAGAAAAAAATGACAATCCAATCAGTGATGGAACATAGCTTAATGTGCAAACTATCCATCCATCGCTCCGATGCAGCTTTGTCTGCCGCTCAGAGCGCTAATATTCTTCTTTCTGAGCTCGTCAGGCAGCCGTCCCCAGTTCAGTGTGGTGCACACAAAAAAAAACCTACACACTGGCATGTTTGCTCCTTTTAAATAGGCTGAATAACCTTAATTAGCACCTGTAATACTAATTAAGGTCAAACAGTTTGACACATGACTAATGCAAAACTTTATAGTCTCTAAGGAAACTGATACATTTGTTCAAACTACTACACATTACTACATTACTACACAACTAATTATTTCTTTTCACAAAGCCTTTTTTTACTCCATCACATTCTAAAGATATCAGAATCAGGTTTATTGGCCATGTATGTTGGCACACACAAGGAATTACAGTTAAGAACACCCATTCAAGAAGACACACATGTCAAAACATGGGGGAACAGGTGTTGCAAACAGGGTTGCGCTACCTTTAACAGCTGGAAATAAACAATAGGAAAGTTGAGTTTTAAAAAATTGCTCTGATCCTATGTTAACATCAGAAACATAAGATCATATGCACAAAAAACGACTCGCGTTAGAGCAACACAGCCTGGGAGAGGGAAGGAGCTTAGGTCAGGTAACACAAAAGATGGGGCAGGGATCAGTGGAGTCGGCGATGTTGAGGGTGGGTCTACGTGCTAGGACCCAACCCTAGCCTCCGCCAGAGTCCAGAGTCCCAGTTATGGTCTCTTGCTCAGCTCGCCACAGTTCAGAGTCGCCTCCTCCTCGGCCTTAGGTTAGGTCCAACACGGGTGATGGGGGTGGGAGGGAATCAAGCCCTTGTTGACATGTCATCCTTAGGGAGTTTCAGATAAGCATGGCAGTCGAGGCACTGCCGCTGGGAGCCAATAAATAAACACAATTGTTTTGGGACAAAGCAGCCTTGAATTTCCTGCTGCTTTTTATGTCTTTACTGCAACTCTGAAAGTGGCGAAAAACTCCAATCAGCCGAATTCAGCGGTCCTCCTCGCCTCTCCCCATCTGGAGCTTCACCCAAATGTGATCCTACATGCCAGAGACTCGCTCCTGGGCTGCAATCCTTGTCAGAATCACATCCAGTCTGTGTGCTCCCAGCCTGGCAGAAACCTTCCAGTACGCCCAACAGCTTCCCAACCACCCGGACCGCTGTTAGGGTCACTTTCACTTTTCGATAGACCAAATATCCACCTCCGCTGATCAGCAGAAATCCAGCTATCATAAATCCAAATAGATACAAATCTTCCACGTCCTCAATGGGAAGTGGTGTGAGGCAGGTTCCAGCTCGCCCAAGAACCACTGATGCGCCAATGCATTCAGAGACCAGTTGACCAAATCCATAATTATTTTTATTTGGATGTCAGGAGAAACCAAAAGCATGTTCGACTCCTCTGAAGGCTGAAGAAAAACAGATGTACATTAGACATGTATGAATGAAGAATCGGTTTTATGAGCTGTAAGGGTTCTAACAAGTCTGTCCACATCTTTAAACTGACATCTTTTAAAATTTGTTATTGGATTGCATCCACCTTCTTTTGAGGTTGATGTGATGGTACTGCTCATATGCTTTTACAAAAAAAAAAAATTACAGTTCTCTATGCTTGAGGTGCTGCAGAGAAACTCAGCCTGAACAGGTTCTCTGCTTTAAAAAAAATCTCTTTTCAGGGGAGCATGCAGCCTGACGAAGAGGCTATCTCAAGGAAAATTACATAGATGGAAATGTTCCTTTTGTGTAACCAGCCCAGCTGAAGCAAACATCAGAATGCGAGACGTTCCTGACGCTCGTCCTTCACACCGACAGAGCAACAGTTTCTCTGGCTTCAAATAACGTGAAGCAGGAAGGAAGAATTGAAAGAAAACCGTCTGCTTTGGTAAAACAGGCCATCATGCTTTCCTCGGGGCAGCTCTGCCTGCAGCGAGTGTAAATGTTCCAGGCTCCCTTGCTGCCGCCACATACTGGCAGCAAATTCCCGAACCTTCCCGCCCGCTAACAGGATTAGCCCCAGAGCTCCACTTGTTTCAACAGAGTTATCAAGTTAAAAAACACCCTCCTGGTGGCTTTTTCAACATCAAAGCACTGGTCCTCAACTTCGACAGGTTAATTAATAGCAAAGTTTTGCACAGCTTCCCTTGAGGCCTGCTTGTTCAATGAAAGTTAAGTACATTCACTGTTGAAATGTTTTTTTTTTTTAGTAATAGGCTGTTATGAACTGGCGTTCAGCCACATGCTCAGTTCATGAGAGAATTTAACAGTTTCGAAGCCTAAACAGGTGGCGGAGCATGTTTAACTGAAGAACAGCATGGTGATCAATGGTAATTTAGCATTCGGTGTCAATTTAGATTAACGGGTACCTTCACTTGTGACGTCACACAAATTATTTGCATACATTATCTGCAGCTGAGAGTCAGTGTTAATTCCGCAACAGAAAAAGAAGTTCCTAGAACAAATTTCCACACATCTGACATCAGGAATCACGGGAAAGTTCATTTGAAAAGTTAGCTGGGTTGAGACTTGAAAACTAAGCAGAATTGTTAAAAAGTTTGGCGTTTTTTCTGATACATTATAACTTAGCTTGCTGCATCTATCGAGCGTGTCTGTGTGTAATTTTTATTTCTGGAGCCACTGGTTCTGCATCGTTTAAAGAAACTTGATGCTTAGAATCTGCGTAAGTATATATTATCACTGTATGTGTGACTGACTGTAGATCGCTGTATGAGGCTAGCACGAATGCTCGGAGTAAAGCTAGCAGTAGGCTACAGTAAAAGCAATAAGGTTTACTGTATCTGTTTATCAACAGAAAGGGCAGGGATAGGATCCTGATGGTCTAGTTTTTTCCAATCAAAATTCAGCTCATTCCATCGCTTGAATCCAGCAGTTAGCTTAGCATCTTAGCTTGGAAAAAGTGATCAAAAATACTCTGTTCATGTTGGGAGGATGACTGTATTCTGAGTCACTGTTATAGGAACAGTAGCACCATGTTTTGTGGCGTTTGATGCTGTTTTCCAAAATTTATTTAGGTTTATACACAGCTAGAATGGCAATAGAGCTGGCACGAGCGTTTGTACGCACATCAGTGTCCAGCGGACATAGTCGTGACTAAATAGCTTGAGTGAAGGTCCCCATTACAGTTTGTATGAAAAGAGTTTTAGGATGAGAATTATTGAATATATAAAGTTCTAGGGATGGAAATGAACAAAAAAAATATTTTATCTGTAAAAATGACTACATTATAGCCATTTATGTGTTTCTAAAGTTACTTGACTGTGACACCATCTGACTCCAAATTTTAATGAGGTGTAGATTTTCACCCACTGAATAACTTTTAATTGTTTAATAAAAAATCTCCAGTAGTTCATGAGATATTTTGCTTAGAGTGACACATGCACACATACTATATTTCTACCCACCTTTGCCTTTTGACAGTGGGTAATAATGAATTTTTGTGTTATACAGAATATACAACATATAAATCAAAGCACAAAACATAAACACAAAATATTCCCTTTATTTTTTTCTACCTTAAGACTACACAGGTTCACCAATGTAGCTCTAAGAGGTATCTACATTTGCATTTTATTTACAGCTTACTTTATGTCTTCATATTTACACAGTCAAAGAGAAGTGCTAAAAACACAGTGTTGAGAACAAACCGAAACTCAAAATGAGTCCAAAACTTTAGAAAAGATACAGTCTTAATGACGCAACAGTTATCAGTGCAATATTCCACAATGCAAATATCCTTCATTCATATTATGTTCAACATACAAATCTGTTTGTTTTTTTTGGAAACAAAACGTCACTGAATCAACCATTAAAAAAAAAAAAAGTAAAAGAAAACGTTACTGTTAGCTTCATCATTAGTACAGACTGAGCCACTCAGCCATGCTCTCAGCACCCCTCCACACACAGACGAGTTCATGTTTGATGGGGAAAAAATGACAAGAGTGTGCAGCGGCTTGGCATAGTTCAAAAAAGTACCAGAAGTCAAATCAATGTCACAATTTTCAAAACAGTCCCGACTCCCTTTGAGTTTTCACATCATTTTTTTCCCAATGAGCAGAAGTAAATTGTTCTTTCACAGAATCCACTGAGGGGAGGGGCTGGGGGAGGAGAGAGGAGGGGTCACAGATGTACGAGAGCTAGAAAGTGTCCATGTGGGTTATTTCCGAAGTTGGTGTGTATAGACAACCTTTAGTCTGTAAATGGGAGCTAGTACACCTGCAGGTCAAATGCATTTCCACCAACCAAGTGGAGCCCTATTCTGGTGAAAAAAAGCACTTTCGATGCTGACCTGCGGGCAGCCCTTAGGGCAAAGGCAATTTGGATCTTTCATCACATCCACAACACAATCCAAAGCCCATCTGTCTCTGCAGCCAATATGCATATGAAGCACCTACGACTGAATTTACTGCATCTATTTTCTTTTTTTTCTCACCGAAGACCATTTCCGGCCAAAGCCATTATTTGATCGGACATTATGTTGTGGAATACTGACTTACCGATGAACAAAACAGTAAGAAACTGAAATCAGTAAAATGCAGCGAGTCTAATAAAGCACACGACTGAACTAAAATCACCTTCTTAGTTTATTCCATGTGTTCAAACACCCTTAAGCACTGTTCAAATACAACAATTTACAATAAAAGGGACAATAATTCACATTTTTTTTTCTTAATTCACATTTGATATACTGTTAATTCATATAGCTATTTATAAAACAAAACTAAAATATGACTCAAAACCACCTCCAGAAAATACCTGTTGTTGTTTAATACAGACATTAATTCCACAGTATTTTCTAACAAGGCTGGCTCTGATACATTTATTAAAAAAGTTGTTGGACCACACTTGAAATAAAAAGGAGAGGGATTTTTTTCCACATTTTTAATTTATTCCTTACAAAGAAATAAAAAAAAGAAAAGAAAAAGGAAATCTATTTAAAAATGAAACAAACAACAAATAAAAACCCAGCACACATCCCCCTTTGTTGGCTTTACTATTCAGTTTAGGCTTAATTATGAATATTTTTGCTAAATTCATAGGCGATACAAAAGCCCAACAGAAGCCTTCCATGTTAAACCACAAATGAGCATAAAGCCTCCTCCTATAAAATTACGAGACATCACACAAACGAAGGTGCTTTGACAAGTTCGGCTGTGGTTTTGATGAAGGGCTTTACCGCCAACAGAAATCTCTCTCATTATTTATGAATGACGGGGGCTATGAGGGCTTCAAGTATAAAAAAAAAAAGAAAAGATTAAAAGAGATGGAATCTCCTTGGCTGAGGCGCAGAAAAAATAAAAAAGGCAGAATGGAGCAAGCTCGTGAATAACAATCTGTAAGTCTGGCAGCGGAGTGAGCCAGGGAAACCTAATGCATTACCAAAACTCCACTTGGATTTCTTTGAACAGAATCACCAACAGGGATGGGGGAAATGGAGTCACAAAAAAAGAAAAAGTCAAAGACATCACAATTATTCATCCTCTAGCAGCCGCACTTGGAGGGCAAAGACTGGTAAAGAATCTTCAAAAGGAGAAGGGCACTCTTCAATTAATACAGTGCAACTGTTTGCAACCATTTTGTTTCCTTTTTATTTGTTTTTTTTTTACAGTATATTAAAAACCAAGTTGAGCACTGTCAAAGAAAAAAAATGTGGTCATGTATACAACTGTCTTTGGCAAGAAGTCCCATTTTCCTACGTCTGAGTCTGTCACTCAAAAGCCTCGTGTTCATGTCACCTTCGGCCCATTTCACTCTGTCTCATGAAGTGGACGTTGTTGACACTGTCTGCCAGCTCAGGGTATTGGTCAACAGACACTACATAGTATCCATCATAGCCTTGCACCTTCCCTGAGCCCAAGAGCTGCTGCTTCTCTCCCTCAGTCCAGGTTCTGGAGCCTTCCTCCCCGTCCCTCAGTCTCTGGCGCTCGCGGGCCCAGGCCTGGCCCACGGCCCTCTGCCGGGCCAGCTCCAGGACCCGCGCCTTCTCCTCGTCCACGCTGCTGCCGTAGCGCGTGTTGAGAAGCAGCGCGCCGTGCTGCAGCTGGATGTCGGTGATCCGCCTAGTCCTGCCGTTCAGCACGGCGTTGACCTGAGACACGGTGACGTTGACGCCGTTCTCCAACGTGCGCCGGCCCACCGTCATGCCGATGAGGGCCAGGTCGCCTTCCACCGAGCCCAGCTTCACAAAGTGGTGGGTGTCCATTCCGGCGGTGGTGAAATGAAGGTTTTCAAGGTAGAAGGCGTCGTTCAGCACTGCCGCCATGCGTCGTCCGTCCTCGTTGGCCAAACTGATGATGTCGGTGCTGATTCGACCGTCTCGAATGGCAAACTTCACCCCCTTCCCGAAGATGGAGCCACCAGAGGCAAAGACCTTCTTGTCTTCGACCTGAGGACATCCGGCACTTTTGGCTCTGTAGATTTGACCGAAACGCTCCAGCTTAACAAAGGCCTTCAGCTGCCTCTGGACTTCACACTGAACACCCAGCAAAGACTGCAAAACAAAGACAAAGACTGTTTAGTTCCAGCTCCCGCAGCAGCTACCAGACAGTTTGTTTTTTCCTTCAAATAAAACGGAACAACCATGTGGTTGAAGATATCATCTCTTATATTTACAAACCAGTCACTGCTTGCTCACATTTATGCTTAAATTATTATTATTTTTATCTTTAATCTTCTCTGCATGGGCACTCAGCAGTACTGTCAGCTTTCAGATGTTTTTGTCTTTAAAAGTGAAATTCACACTTTTCGTTGACACTTCAAAAACATTTCAAATCCACTGCTTTGGCTACGTTGTTTCCTTTTAGAAAAACACGCAGGACTGAATGAGGTTTGTTTGACATGAGGAAGATCTAAAAATACCTTCAGGCTGGGAAACAATAATGAGAAATTGGTTTGTACTTTTTGTTAAAGAAAGAAAAAAACCATAATGGTCGCTAAAACGTGACACAATGAGAAAAAAATATATATTCTTAAGGAATTAATAAAAATCAGACATTGCTTTAGAATTACAGTTCAACAGACAGGGTTCCTACTTTTAGGATTGATGATTTCAATGCCTTTCAAGGTTTTTTAAGGATCCGTAGGAACCCTGAACAGATAAGTTAAACAGTTTAACTAAGGTTAACTAAGGTAAGACAATTACAAATCCTGTCTTTCTATTACAGAAAAGAGCTGTGAGAATTATTACTGGAAAACATTGTCGTCACCCATCAAATTTATTATTTCATAAATTGAAAATATTGAAGTTCTTTGATTTGGTTGATTATAATATTCTACTGGTTACGTATAAGGCCCACAAAAACACATTACCTTTAAACATCCAAGTAAATTTTGTAAAGAGAAAGAGCTGTTCTAACCTTAAAGGAACAGAGATATTTGTAAAACCCAAATTCAGAACTAGTCTGAAGGAACGATGTACTTTATTTCAAGGAATAAAACTATGGAATAATTTGGGGAGTGATGTAAAAAATGCAGGATCACTGTGTAAGTTTAAGAAAATGATAAAAGTTGGATTGGGCGTCGAGCTCCCTGCATGTGGCCATCCCAGGAAAATTCATGACAAATACAAATGGTAACCAAAGAACCCACAACACCTTTCAGGGAAATTAAAGGTCAACTCCAAGGTCAGGGTACAACAGTGTCAGTTCACACCATCGGTCACTGTTTGAGCTAAAGTGAATTTAATGGAAAACAACCGTGGAGGTGACAACTGTTGAAAGCAAATAATAAAACAAAAAGCAAGACAGGATTTTGCACTAAATGCACAGTGACAAACCATGTAGCTTCTGGGAGAATGTCCTTCAGACAGACGAGAAAAAAACGGCGGTTTTTGGCAGCAAGGCCCATCAGCTCCATGTTCACGGACCCAAAAATGAAGCGTACAAAGAAAATAACCCCCGTACCCGCAGTGAAACGTGCCTCAGTAATGTTTTTCAAGCTGCAAATAATTCTATTGAAACATGAAGTGTGGAGAACGAACCCTTCAAACCGGATTCATCTGGAAAGGTTTGGGCCAAAATGCCTGTGGAAAAGTGCAGAAGACTCAGGGAGCGCTACAGATAGGCTCGATCGATCGATCAGAAAAATAACTTTAAGTGCCATCCTTTTTGTCAAGGCCAGTTTCATTCAGTTTTTTTTTTTCAAATAGTTGTATTGAACCACTTTTGAAATAAATGTTTTTTTCACATTACTTTTCGTCAGATAAGGTATTTCTGTGGGATTTTCTTTTATTTCACAAAAAATAATAAAGAAACAAAGAAACAAACCATGGTCAAAAAAATACAACCACCACACATGATTAAGTATAATTTTTGAATTTCTTTTTTTTTTTTTACATATCTTTGAGTAGTTTTAGTGGTTATTGGCAAACAGGAAAATCATGATGCTTTGAAGATGTGAACGCACCACAGACGGTCACGGTAACGGTACGAGTGTTTGTCAGCAAACGCAAATCTCTCTGATTAGTTGTGACAGACAAAATGGTTTGAAAAAAGAAAAAAGGGTGAAATTACTGTCTTCTGACAGCCCTGCTGGGCACAATCTGAAACAGGAGTTTGTTGGTAACTGGTGTATACGGCATAGCTCATCCTGTAAGGGATCAAAAGGGAGACCACACTCCCTTCAGCCAAACTGAATGCTTTTTTCCCTAATACCACTTGACACGAGATATTCAGAAGGAAAGAAAGATGTTAAAACCAAGAGGATGACATGAAATGGAAGCTGGCCAGCAAACAATGAGGCAGTTGCCCGAGTGCATCTGAGCAGCAACCAAAAGGCTTTCAAACGCCGAACCGTCTAGTCATCCTCTAAGATTTGAGGCTGCGAGCATCATGAGGAGTTTTCATCAAGCTGCAACATTCAAAGTCCTCCTGACAGTTTTCTAATTCTGCCTCTGTTAGATGGGAGCTACAGGCTGGAGGAATGTGTGTGTATGCGTGCTTGTGTTTTTGCTACTTGGTGGGGATGATTTTTTCAGGAAAATGACTTTGGAGACTGATTTTGGAGGGGGGGGGGTTAGGTTTAGGATCAAGGTGTGAATTGAGTTTAGGTTAGTTTTAGGGTAAATAGTCAGGGGTTAGGCTATAAAATTTCCAAAAAATGAATGGATATTAAGGGTGTAACGAGATCTCGTTGTATGAAATCTCGCGATACTAAACTCCTGCAATATCTCTTGTTGTGAGGTAACTGTTGTCTCGCTAACAGCGTTGCCAACTTAGCGACTTTGTCACTAGATCTAGCAACCTTTTAGACCCCTCTAGTGACAAATATAGCATCTTTTCCCGGTGTTTTTGGAGACTTTTAGAAGCTTTGGCGACAGCTCTTTCCAAGCACTTTTCTCTTTTCTCCTCCTTTTTTCCTCCTTTCCTCCGTGAGCAGCGAGCCCACCACCTGTGAGCCCCTCCCCCTTCCTAAAGCGGTCGGACCAGAGCAGAAAAAAAAAACAAAACTTATTTTGATTTTTATTTATGTTGAATTTTTGTTAAGTTTAAATGTCATAGAATAAGTAAAGACATAAAGAAAAGGAATAATTACTTATTTTGTTTTATTTTTATGTTCAGTTTTTGCAAAGTTCTGCACGAATGTCATTTTTTTATGATGTTGGAAGGCCATGCTTAATTTAAACACTGTTCTAAGGTCTAAGGAGATTCAAGAAAACAGAAAAAGGAAGATATCAGTTGAGTTTGTAACAGAATAAAAGCATTTTTGCAGCATAAAATCGTCTCGTCTCGAGAGTTTTATGTATCGTTACACCCCTAATGGATATCAATGGAAAGTCCCCACAAGGATAGAGAGACATAGTTGTGTGTGTGTGTGTTGGTGGCAGAGCACTCTACAGTGAAAAAGTCTGATTGTTCTTTGACATGACACCGCCTCCGATCCTGGATGAAAACGAGACATATGAAGGGGAGGGGTGCAGATGTGCTGAGAGGCTCCTCGGGAGCCATGCCCGGGGGGGGAGACTTCACACAGTGCCACTCCATGTTTGTTTACCATGCCAGCATGTGACCCGGTCAGCTGTTCCAGGGGCTGTGTGTATGTACGTGTGTGTGTGTGTGTGTGTGTGTATAGGAGGAGGTGGGGGCCAGAGTGCTATGTCCCCTGCTTCTCTGAAACAGCCTCTTGGGAAACTTCAAGAGTGGCATCATTCACATGGCAGGGGGGGTGCAATCAGCCTCCAGCATAAACCCTGAATGAGAAATCAAGCCTTGCACATCGCGGGGGGCTCATCCGTCTAGCCCCCTCACAGCATTTTTCAATCTGTGTGTGGATTGAGTAGCATGACAAAACAGGGACTTAAATAGACAAGATATAGTAAAGAAGGTATTCTTTTTCTTCGGCAGAAAATGAAACTCCAAGGTTTAGATATAAAACATGGAATTTGAAAGTTGTATTGATTTGCAAAGGAACTCTGTTGATCCGGCCATTTTCAGCAGGACTCAACACGGCATTAACCGCCTCAGAACGTTATTTCAGAGGGAGGAATTGTGGATAAAAATTTCATAAAGGCACAGTAATGCATAATTATTATTTTCTTCATACACACCTGCTGCAGAGGGCTTCTGAAGGCAAACCTTTTTCACAAACCTTCAAGGGTAAACTCACTAATCAAAGCCTTGATTAATACTCTTTTTTTGGATTTACTGAAATCTGTCATGGGTATTTCAAAACAAACAACTCCCATTTTTATGCTTCAGCCTTAAATACGAATAATTTAATTTTAGGCCTGTCAAGAGTGCTTTCCTTTAAACTGGTGTTAAAAATGTTTGTTTAATGGACAATATTAAAAATAAAATTCAAACCTGGCCCATCACACAGTGAGTCACTTAAATCAGGTCATATTTAAAGTCAAAACAATACGAGTGAAAGACATGTATATATTTTTTTCCTTTTTAACATCTAACAATATGAAAGAGACAGCTTTTGATTTTTTTTTTTCTCTTTATAACAGCTCTATTCTATCAAGCATGTTCTGAAAAATCCAAACTAAAAATAGCTGGAATGCTTGTTTGACTTCAGTGAAATATTTGCCATGTTGCATCTCCTTTGTAGGCTGAAACCTTTCGTGAGTTCAGACATCTGTGTGGCTTGCCAGCACGGATGAGTCAGTCCCAGGAGCTTTGGCAGTAATCCTTCCAAAGCAGAGGCGCTACGCGAGGACGTAACTGGGATTTCTACCTTTACGGTTTTACATGACACCAAGTGTAAAATGTCTGTGCAGATTCAAGAGCATTTAATTTTCTGCGCAATTAACCACATTTTGATTTGCCAAGTAACACAGATATTCCTTTACGTAATGCACTGTGGAGAGCAGGTACAGGCATGCTTAAAGGAGCTCTATTAAGTATTTGAAATAAAACTAAATAATCATATAATATTGGTTAATGACAGTAAAATCCAATGCATTCGGATAAAAATCAACAAAATAAAAAACAATAACACAGAAAAGCACAAGTCATTGTGTTAACACTTTACATGCATTCACACTATTGAGATCAAATCTTCTTCAGTATATTTTTGCATGCATCTCGGTCCGCAATTTTTGTGCTATTTCAACAATTCATATATCAAAACATTCAGCTCCTTCAGGACATTCCGGCTATGACTTGTGATTTTTCCACTACTTTTTTAGCTATTTCACTTTTTCAGCTACATTTACCCTATTATAAATAAATAGAACTGTTTTCAACATTCTTAATAGCCTTCAAAATGTTTCTAAATCTTTACAGCTCCTGACACTTTTGTTCTGGTTCCACTCTTTTAATCATCCTTGTGCTAATTTTATCTACTTTTTTTTTGCTAATTTTCGTATTTTTTCCTGGTATTTTAGCTATAATTTTGCTTCTTTCTGCTATTCTCCTCTATTTACTACTTTTTTGTGCATCTTTCTGCTAATTTAATCTGTTTATGCTTTTTATTCAGCTATTTGCTGCAATTTCTTTACTAATATTCAGCTGTAATTAGCTAAAGTTAGCTTTTTTAAGCTAAATACACATTTTTGTAGCTATTACAACTTTTTTCTGCTAAATTCAGCAAACTTGTGCTTTTTATGCTTTCTTATGCTAATTGAAGAATTCCCAGCTACATTTTATCTGTTTTACTGCAAGTTTTGGCAGTTTAAG
Organism: Anablepsoides rubrolineatus; assembly: GCA_031762495.1. Taxonomy (NCBI): domain Eukaryota; kingdom Metazoa; phylum Chordata; class Actinopteri; order Cyprinodontiformes; family Rivulidae; genus Anablepsoides; species Anablepsoides rubrolineatus. The sequence continues at coordinate 20,155,174 of JARVGW010000624.1, read as the reverse complement.
CAATTTACAACAAATTTTCACTTCTTTGTGTTTTTGTGCTTTTTTTTCTGCTAATCTCACACTTTTACGATCTGGGTGCTAAATTCAACTTATGGCGGCTACATTTAGCTTATTTTTATACTAGTGTGAATGCTGATTGCTGAAAGATTTAGCCGAAAACTAGTTTAATGCAAGTTCAATGGAAACATGAAAGAAGCATAAATTTCTTAAACTTGCAGAAAGAAGTTGATAGAAGCACAAAAAAGTAGAAACTAGCAGAAGAATAGCAGAAAGGGGCAGAATTATAGCTGAAATAGCAGTAAAAAGCTCACATTAGTATAAAAATAAGCTATTTCTCTAGTTTAGTCCAGTATTCATCAGATTCAAGGTATGAAACTCATATTATATTTAGGTGTTTAGTTGGTGGTGCTCATTATGTTTGGTTGGTCAGACATTAATTATTTTTAATTATATTTTCGCCAGCAGCTTTTAGCTTCACAAATAAGAAAAAAAACAATGAGCCTTGATGTTAAAGGAGCAGCCTAATGCGTGAGTGTCAGACAACATATATCTACCCTCTTGATAGGTGCCATTCACTTGTCTCGCTGTAACTGAAACCCATGAAAACAACAGTGGCCTCTTCAATAATTCAGGTGAGTTGGGGGCAACTTAAAAGGGCTGATACAAGCGAGAGTCAGAGCATGTCTACTGCTTCTCAGACCTTGGCCAATGGGGTAAAACTGAGATGAAATCAATGGCCAGTGGTAGAGGAAAATGAAGAGTGAATTTCCCTAATGGCAGGACAATTACAAGAGCTGTTTAGCCTGACCCCATTCCCCAAGATGGGGATGAGGGGCAGAGACTTGGCTCACTGGGCCGTGTTCAGCCTGATTGCTGGCACCTCCTCTGGGAATCTGGCTACACAAAGCATGCCTATTTGCTAATGGTGGTGGAACAAAAAAAAAAGCAAAGGGATAAAAGCAGAAAAAAGAGCTGTGGAACGCTGAAATATGAGAGTGACCACCTTTGTGCTGTCCCACTCCTGGGTCTTGATCTGGGTGCGGATCAACTCGTAGGATGGCTCCATGGCCTCTGTATTGGGTTTACGATAGCCAGGGATCACATTGTACAGCTGGAAGCCAAACGTCACCAACCAGCTGTTCACATCTGTGGGGAAAGGGGTTAAAATAGTGAAACATGGATGCACACTAGGTATACCCAACTAACAAACACATTCAGACAAACTGCAGACAAGATCAATGATTCATTTATTAAATCTGAGCAGTTGACATTTGGTGGCTAAGTGGCCTTCCTCTGGAAATACTCAGTCAGGCAGAACACTTGATTTGTTTGTAAGAGTGAACGAGCTTTCCCAAACACTTAAGATGGTGTTTGATGATTCATGTCCACTCCTGCAGATGTCACCCGGCTGAAGCCTGGAAACAACATTTAAAAAGTCGTGGCTGCTAATTATTTACTGCCATTTCATGTCACAGGAGACTTCAACAGAAGATATTTTTAATACACAACGGCTTCCTCCACAGCCATTTTTTTGTTTTCCTCTAATGAGATTGCTGGGAGACAAAAGTGACACGTTTGAGATGCATCTAAAAGCAGCCGCCGGCCGGCACTGCGGCTGAATGCGGCGCTGCTATTTACTGTCAATAATTTTCAGGATCACAGAGAAAAGGGCCAAAACATGTCAGGATTCAAAACCTGATCGATCCGAGCCATTTGTCTCAAGCGCTTGTTATTGACAGCAGAATCATTACTTTGACACTAAAAGGTGTGTGTTTGGGGGGTGGGGAAGAGAGGGGGTGGCAGTGGTGGTGTCACAGATTGGCACTGCCACATTGTGGCACCTGACAAAGCTTCTTTAAACAAGAATGTGTTTGAGGACAATGAAAGGACCCCCAGTAATTTGGTGAATGGGATTTAAATGTCAGTGCCATCAATCACAATTGAGGCAGAACCACTGCAGTACACCTACCAGTCTGTTTAGCATTCAAAGCCCCTTGATAGTGGAGTGTAAGGCTGAACGCTGCTCTGATTGGAGGACAGTTAAATGGTTTTATTGAACACAAAGAAGTTGAAGGCTGAATGTGAACACAAGGGCTAATTTTACTTCTACTGGCTACATGTAAACATGAAAAAAAGAAAATAAAATGTACAAAAGCACATTGTTTAGTCTTCCTATGTATAATTGAGTTAATATGAGGCAAAGAGGCGGAGAATAAATTTACAAATTTATGAATACGGTTTGAGCGAGACCGATTTGCTTTAACTACAGAGCATTTACAGAGCATCAATAACAATGTGATTGGTGCCTTTTCCAACAACAGAGGTTGATACAAGCAGTCCTGGCTAGATTTTCTATGGATCCATTGTGCTCTCCTTCCCCACCGTGGTGCTTTCGCTGCCATTTACCTTCTCCCCACAAAGAACACCGAACGTTTCTGGGAAAGATCCGAGTGTTCAACAACAGAGAGGGCTCTGCCACAAAGCGCCGCTCCCTTTGAGCACTTTCAAAATGATGGCCACTGGGCATGTGCACACGCGTAAATGCATGCACACACACACACACTAAGACACAGTCTCAGTGAGGAAGCTTTTAAAAAATCTACTGGGTGCAGTGCTTTCCAATTCAATTTTGGAAGAGTTTTTTTTTCTAACCGAAGCTTACTTTTAGAAAATATATATATATATATAAACAGGAAAAAGCAGATATTATTTTAAAAATAAAAAACTGGGCTGGTGTTTTGGTTTTCTTCCTCTTGCTACACAGCTTTAACGAGTTATATTCATTACTGGGTTTTGTGGCATTCGTAACTGCCATCTATACACATTTATAAATACGCATGAAAATGATTGATTATTTTTAAAAGCTACTTCTACATACTTGGACAATAATATTTAGCAGAAATTCATGTTTTGAGTATGAACTAGTAATGGGAATATCATCTGTTTGTGTCGAATAGCAATTTTTGTTTTATTGTTTATGTAAAAATTACCAAAAACAGCAAATAATTGGCGCTTTAAAGCCACTTCTAAAAATATTTAAATCTTTTTTCATACATATTTTCATACGAGTGAAAATCAATATGGCAAAAAAAAAACATCTAGTTTTCTTCTTAAATGTGAATGAAAACCCCCCATAAAAGCTTCCAATAATGTCTGAACAGGAATGAAATGGGATTATTTTTGCATCCAGAAATGTAATGCTTTAAATTATTATTTGTTGTTATAACTTCTATAACCAATTGGCTGTATGTGTAGAGGAGGTTATGGTTCTGTTTCCCCTCAAAATTAATGATCCTAAAATTGGAATTCTGCACATAATGGAAGAACTTACCTGTCATGTAGCACTTTGTCTCCTCATTATTGCTGAGAGGATTGTTATTCTTAAACATGTACACGTTGAAAGGAACAATGTGGTTGCTGTTCAGACGTTTCCAAATGTCATGGTCTGGTGTTGTCCAACGGCCAGCAAGGACATCATAATCCCGTCGGCCCATGTGGACCAGTTTACTGAGAGGCTCATACAGTCCTCCCTGGTAGCCGATAATGAGCTGGAAGCTGGGGTTGGTGTCGAGGTAAACCTCTCCAAATGCTGTGTGGAGGATCTGCTTGATCATGAGGCCTGAACCGCTGAACACAGCCAGAGGCGTGCCGATGTTATCACACGCCACGTAAAACTCGTCCCCGCTGCTCAACTCCATGGCGAACAGGTGACCCTGAAGATCGTAGTACAGCGAGGCGATCTCAGAGCTGGAATGGTTGTACATGTGGGTGACCCGAGTGGGGCTGGACAAGTCGGCGTAGAAGAACTGCAGGTGGTGGCCGACGTTGCTCCTGCTGGACACCCTCCTGCCCAGGCCATCGTAGCGGTATTTGATACTCCATCCGCTGACTTTGTTGTACACCTTAATTAACAGGCCAGCAGAGTTGTACTCAAAGTAGTCATTCCCTCTCTGCTTGAGGAAACCGTCCTCGTCCATCCTGTACTGGACGTCTCCCAAACGGGTGATGCGGTCTCTGAGATCGTAGCGTAGCGGCGTGAGCCGTAAACTGTTTCCAGGGCTGAGGAGGTGCAAGTTGCCATTCAGGTCATAGCTGTACCTCCATAGAGGCTTATCATTGATGGAGACCACCTGGAGTTGACCGTCGGCGTCGTACTCGTAGGTGTAGCGTGTGGTGTTGGCATAAGGTCCTACTTTAAGCTCCTTGGCCACCACCCGCCCCATATTGTCATACTGCACCATCATCCAGTACATGAGGGAACGAAAAATCTCGTACTGGACCTCCTTCACTCGCCCGTAGGCATCAAAGTGTTTTGTGTGGGTCATGACTGCCGTGGTTATAATCTGGTTTATGTCGTAATAGATTACTCCAAACTTGCCAAACTGCTCTGTTTTGCCTGACACGTCATCGTAGCGATACAAGTCGATCGGCAATGGGGTTTCATTGATGACTGCCTGCATGCTGGTGACTCGGAAACTGTTGTCATAGACGTAGTCGAATCTGGCGTTGACCATGCCCTCCTCGCTGAAACGGAAGATCTGTCTATCAATCAGCGGACCGATCTGGCGGTAGCGGATCGTGCAGGTAAAGCCCTCGCTCTGCAGGTTGACGGTCTTCAGCATTCCCGCCACCTCATCATAGGAGAACCCGATGCGTGTGGTGTCGTAAAGGATCTCCAGCAGCTTCGAAAGCTTTCCGTATTTGTAGATCACCCTGCGGCCCGTGCCCAGGTGGGTGGTCTGCAGCAGCTGACCTTCCTCGCTATAGTCTTGGAGCACCGAAGCGTTGCCTTCAGGGGGTCGATAGGTGTTTCTGTAGTAGCCGATGGAGCGGGAAGTCTCCAAGGTATGCCGTGCTACGTTGGGCATGGTCACAGAACTGAGACGATCATTTTTGTCGAATTCAAAGATGTACTGTCTCTGACTGTAGAGCAGCAAAACCATAGACTGTAAAGAGAAGAGGAAAAGATTCTGATCAAAAACCTTCCTCTAAAGATAAAGTTGATGGTGCAGGTTGAAAAGAGATGTAAAACAGTGTGTAACATACACAAAAAACATGAAACCATAACATATTTTACATAAAAACTTGCATTAGATCAGATACAATTCTCCAGGATTCAAGTGGAAGTATTTATATTTCTTTAACTTTGAAAATTTCAAAGATGATTTTACAAATCTTGGATAAGGCTTCTCAACCCTCCGGCCATATGGAAACCAATACAAGAAAACTAAATTTTAAACAAGCAAGCAAGTTCATTGAACCAATAAATGACATCGTTAAAACAGCAGTGAGGGTGTCTCACCAGGTTACAGAAAAACAAAAAAAAAGACACACACACAAAAAAACAACAACTTACCTTAGATTGTTAAAAAGGTGACTTACTGCCATTTTTACCATAAATTTCTAAGCCAGAGAATAACAGCTCTTTGCCTTCCCCCACAGTCATGCCTTCAATTAGTGAGCAGAAAGCGACATTGCACGCTGTTCTTTTCATCAAGAGCTATTTCTGGTTGAACTTTGCTGTCAGACTACGGTAACAAAGAACAGTGTCTGCGGCGCACCCGACACTTTTAATTATGTTTTAGCTGATATTTCTGCTCGGGTTTATGGTGTGTGTGTGCAGCACAAACCTGGCTGGAGAATTGCAAGTTCATTTTTGAAATTCTCATCTAAACTCTGCCATCAGGTTTCCTTAACATACACGCTGTCATCTGTATGTTTCTACCGTCTTTGTTGCCTTTTCCTATTGAAACCATTTATTTAGGCAACGAACAGCTCGTACCTTTTCAAGATAAGTGTAGCTCCAAGATCTACCGTCGGCAAATATCTGAGACGTGATTCTGCCGTTCTGGTCGTACTCCATGCGCACGGACATCGTCCCTCTTTGGATCCCTGCCACGTGTCCTCCAGGGGAGTAGGTGACGTTCACCCCATTTAGACGACTGCTCGGTGCCCATAAGGTGGGCCGGCCAGCGTGATCGTAGTGGATCCGTAACGTAAACTTCCTGTGATCATCGTAGACTTTTTCAGTTCTGGTGATCCGATCAAAGTCCAGCGACAGAAGGTTCCTGTTATGAACCTAAAGGAGAAGAAGAACAGAATCAAGAGACGAAATTGGAACAAAGCAGCTCCACAAAGAAAAGAACAGATGCTTTCAAAAGTTTGAAAAGATGAGGGAAGAACCGGGACGCGGCGTTTAAGAGGAGGAACTTCAAGAGAAGCGTTTAATCACAAAGTGATTATTTATTTTTGCTTTTATTTCATTTCATAGCTTTTAATTTTAACAGTGGAGCTCTATCTCAGGACAGCAGGGGCTGCTGAAGTAATGAAAATGTAAGAAATGTCACGCTTCTTTGTTTGTGTAAAGCTTCTGCAGGCATAGTGAGGGTATGCCAATTCATGCAAGAAACATTAGAACCATATTAATCATTAAATTCATTTTCACTACTTACTAAAAAGAAATACTGGATGCAGATAACTCACATGAAACTTACACAGCTATTTCTGCAAACTGCAAATAAATCGGTTCTCTCCAATGACATTAAAGGCATTAAAAATAACTTTTTTTCTTGCTGAGAACCCCGATTCTGATTTCACTGAGCTCTAACTGGAAAGAAACAGTTCACAACCATGAACTCAAATCTTTTGATGCAGGTTTTTAACCATAATTAAAGCATTCCTCTATTTTTTTTATCATTTGCTGTTTTTCCTCTCATTAATCTTCAGAGTTAGGCATGCTTTTATTTGGCCTAATGAAGTGCCAGGTAAGGTTTTGAAGCATCAGTGAGTCAGAAACCTGCTTTTGGCTGCTCTCCTGAAACGTCCCACTGAGCAGGTCGCTGAGAAAACTCACTTTTTTCCCATCTCACCTTGAGAAACACTCGCTTAGGTCTTTCATCTGTGAAGGGACAATTACACCAGAGGCAATTAATGCCACTGATATCCAATTGAGAGGATTACTTTAAGTAAAAACCACGAGAGTCGAGAGCAGCAGGAATTTGTGGCGCGGCATAAGCAAATTCAGCGCCGGGAACGACAGCTGTTCTTTTTTTTTTTCCTCATTTTTGATTTGAAATAATTGTAAAAAATTCCCCGAAACCTTTAAAGGCCTAGCAGTCCTTACACATTACTTGCCACAAATATTTAGATTAAGATCGTCTCATGTTGAGAAACAACACCATTAAATTGGAGCCATTTTGGTCCAACCTTGAAAAGGACGTTGTGTGCAATGTCATGTGATAATAAAAAGTTATCACCCTCAGAGTTTGTGTTGTAAACGACTCAGCTACTGCTGCGTGAAATATTATTTCAATATTCGTAAAATGGAACGAGTTATGGCCTTTTCTGTGTTGGTTAATGCCGATAAGCTGTGGTGGCCATCTTGAATTGAAATGACTCTTAAAGTTAATTAGATGCAAATGAACATCCAATAATTACTTTCTGCGAGTTTAATTAAAATTTGTCCAGTGGTTCATGAGATAGTTTGCTAATGGTAAAAACAAACACACATACACCGATGTGGTTAAAAACATCATCGCCGTCAGGATTTAAGTAGGTATTTTTCAATGTGCTTAATATCAGAATCTCTTTAGTCAACAGACGACTGATTTATGTTCAGAAAAGTTTCACAAAGCCAGGATTTGGTTTGCAAAACTCTCATCGTGCATAAGTGAAGATGGAAAAAAGCAACAGCAGTGATCTCAGGATCCCACGAGAATGGAAACCTACTCAAGAGGAATAATTTCAAAATTGGACATCAACTCGAAAGGAAACGTCTCAAAGAAAGTCAGCGTGTGGAAACAAAAAAAACGGGGATTTCGCAGAGCCTCAACAATAGATTTCAAACTGTTCTCTGCATGAAACATCACTGCAACAACTCACCCACCAATCAATACCAAAGATTTCTGTGTCAAGTGACAATCTCAATTTGCCATTCTACAAAAATGCCTTTAATCAGTTTTTATGAGGAATTCACTTCAGCGACTGTTTTTCTCCGTTCATCCGTCACTGCCACAAAACACAACATCTTGTTTTCTTTCCATCTTTTATCTTTTTTTTTTGAACAAACAGCTCTACTTTAGAAGCCACTGCACAGATATAAGCGTCGTCTCTGCTTTGTATTCTGTGATGAAGTGGATAAAGAGCACTGCCATGGTGCAGTGGCAGCCACGAGGGGTTTCTCATTACAGTAAATTAACAAACTGCTCAAATTAAGAGGAGGGGTTGTTATCATAGAGGGATGCAGTCAGCGTGCCTCGCGAATGGAAATGATAAAAGGTTGCTGGGAGGTGAAGCAAACCTAAGAAGGATGTCTACTGAGGGGGAAAAAAAGCAGACTGTAATTGACTTGTTTTACTGTCAAAAAGTAAAAAAAAAGAAGCACAATAAGTACACGTAGTTCCACTGTGTAAAGAAGTCAGGCAGGGAATCAAACTGGAACTCAGACAGGAGCAATCTGCGTTCTTCTGTCTTCTTCCACTCACAACAACGCCCATGAAAGACCTGTGAAGCCAGAGCTGCATCTTTGTTTTTGTATTCCAATACCCCCCACCTCCCCCCGCCCCCCGCCCTCCAGCCACCACACTCTCACCCAGCCACCCACGTAATATCACTTGACATGTCACTCAAGGTCGCTCAATGATTCCAGCTCTGTTCAGCCCTCCTGTTCTTACCATTAGGGGCTGCTCCCATTTCCCATCTCACCCCTGGGGCCATTGTCTGTAACATACATTAGACGCTTTCGCTTCCAAAAAAGGGACGACGAGACCATTAAATGAACAACCAATGACAGACAAAGTGGCACCTCACTATTAGCCGGGCTGCCTCCCAGGAAAACGGAGAAGACAACTTAACCGAAGTCACTATTTTCTTAATGTGATCAAGAAGAACAATACAAGTTTGGTCTTTATCTATGTGTTAACAGATTTATTAACTAGGTTATTTCAAACGCTTCACATTGGATAATTGTCACACCTGTTGATATTTTGTGTGGTACTTTTTCTTTGCAAAGTTATTAGTATAAGTCCATGTAGCTGTTCATGTTTACAGTTTAAAACAAGTTCAATTTAAGACTTTTTAATGCCAAGTGAAATTAAATTTAAGCCCAATTTCATAATAAACCCAAATGACAAAAAATAAAAACTGTGGCAGGAACTCATGAATCAGTATTTTTGGTGGAAGTATTCAAATATTGCTAATAGACCAATTGATTTTATCCATATTTAACGATAGCAGAATCATTCTTAGCAGTCCGTTTTAAACTTAATTTAATTTCAGTAGATCCTCTAACAACCCAAAATTTTGAGTTTTAGGACCCACAGTGGGGGTCTTGCATTTTTGGAAAGACAACATTAACATATTACAAAACGAACTTCACATTTCCCAGATGAACAATTGAGATATTTGCATGTGAAATAACATGAAGTGATATTTTTACCAATTATTGTAATATTTGAGATGAATTACAATCATCCTATTTATAATGTGTTAACATTTTTAAGACTTCTGAAAGATTGATTTAAGACATTTTAAGGCTAATTAAGGCCTTATTTTTGGATTGATAAATTCGATGCCTTTTAAGACTTTTTAAGGATCTGCAGAAACCCTGCTGTTAGTAAAGACAATTTTAGAGTTATAGCATCCATACATCTCCCTTGTTTATCACGGGGTCATGGGAGCTAGTATCAATCACCATTAGTCACTGGGCGAGATGCAAAGTACAGACGGATCGTCAGTCCATCACAGACCCACATACCCTTTTTCATAGTTTTATTAGTTTACTATTTTTGGTTTCTGCTGTACGATTGAGTGTTTGCAACCAAGTGTTTCAAACACCCAGTTTTGGAATATCACATCTTCTAGGTTTCACTCAACAACTAACATGGCTCAACCTTCAAACTATGCAAATTGCATGTGGTTACTGTAATATAATCCTAACGTTCTAGTGTATTTATTCAGATCAGCTGATCAACTGCTTCTGATGGTCCCTAAAACCAGACTCAAACTCAAGGGGGATCGATCTTTTGCTGCAGCAGCTCCTAAACTTTGGAACGAGTTACCTCTCCAACTCAGACAGTCCTCTTCACCGGCTGTTTTTAAATCTCATCTTAAAACCCACTTGTTTTCTTTGGCTTTTGACACTGTATAAGGGTTTGTGTTGTTCAGTTTTTACTAGATTTTATTTCTTGTAGACATTTTTTGTTTTATTCTAGATTTTAAATTAGGTTTTAAGCATTTTAATTGTTTTTTATTCCTTGTTTTTACTTTGTTTTTATTACCTGCTTATATTTTTTCTATTTAAACTGTAATTGAGTTTGTTTTTGTATGAGCTGTGTTGGAATGCTGATTCTGTACAGCACTTTGGTCTAACTATGGTGCAAAAAGTGCTTTACAAATAAAATTGGATTGGATTGGATATTTTACCACTTTTATTTCCCCCCCAAATGATAATTAGATGAATAAATGCAGTGAACATTACAGTGAAGTTGTCTTTAACGTATGCAGGGTGATATTTGTCACTCAGCATTAAAAAGCCAGGATTTACATATGCAAAGCAGCAGCTATAGGAAATGTCTGGGAAGTTCACAGCTGGGTTTCATTTAGCGAACAGACATGTTTTAGCTACTATTTCAAGCTCATTCTGATAGCTGATAAATGAGAAAAGCCGTAATGGGGATTCAGCTGTATTAAATCACAGCGTACAGCATTGTGAGCACAGAGACTGGGAGAAAAGCAAACACACTGATGTTAGCCACATTAACCAATGTTCTAGTGGCACTGTGCAGGAGGGGAATTATTTTTTGTTGTTGTTGGGGAATGTGTTGTGCACATGTCAGTAAGTAACTAAGTGCATAAATAAGCAAACATGAATAAATACCAATGCACATCACCACCTTTTAATTAAGAGTATTAAACTAAGACCCTGTTCCCACAGGAACAGTCTCCTGAAACATTTGTATTTTTCAATGTTGATTGTGGAGAATGCAGACTAAAAATAAATAAAAGTTTACATTGATAATGCTGTGCTCGTTGAATCCGCTGTAGTTTACGTGTCAGGCTGGGTTGCCAGATAAGGAAATAATGAACATTAGTGTCACTTTATAATTGTATTTTGACCTGAACTATCATGTGTGCTGAGTGAAGAATGTGTGCACAGAAAAGGAGGGGGCAAACAAACGGTAACGATCATATATCTGGAAGCACCGATCAGCTGGTGCTTCATTACGAGCAGACAGTTCAGCCTCCAGCATTAACAAATTTACATCCAAAATGGTGACTACACGAGCCCCTGTTAAAATGGGTTGCTTCTGAATGCTAAAAAAAAACAGTGACTAGCACAAAAAGGACTCTGCTTTTTGCCATTGTAGCTGTTCATTTACATGCACAAACGCAGAACAACTACTGACTGCAGCCGCCAGCAATGCGCACACTAGGGCTCCACAATATTAGGGCTGGGTTAACAAAAATCAATTTATCCATCTGGATGGATTTTCATTCAAATTTGGGGATATTGATTCATAAGTCATGAGATCAATTTTTCTCCATGGGTTTTAAAGCTGCGCATTTCCATGTGTCACTCCTGGCTTGCCGTAGGTTTACATCCGGTTGACTTTCAGCGCTAATGTTAGCTCCCGACAACAAGTTGTCTGGAACAAAACAAAAGAAACAAAGGAATCACTAACATTATCAGCCGAATCCCAGCTGAACTTAAAGATGACAGAGACCATGATGACTTTTGTTTGTAAAGATTTGTGCTCGGACCCGGTAGCGGGAAATGAACTATTTGCAGAATTAGTTCTTTTGAGAATGTATTTTATATGAAAAAAAAAAAAAAAGAAGGAAAAAAAAGAGAATGTATTTTATATCAAAATAAATGTGTTACTGTAAGATATCCTTAACTAATTTAAAAATCAATCAAACTGAATTGTGAATCATCATGAATCGTGAATCGAATTGATTTGGGAAATCTGAATGGATACCCAGCCCTACACAATATATGTGACCCATCATATCGAAACAAGGATTAAGTCTAAAAGTGGCATGAAGAAATAGGCAAATATATTGCTGTGATTAAAACACTTACAAAAATTGCATTTTGTCAAAACATAACAAATGAATGCCTCATCAATGGTTCATTTAAATGAACTGTGTGAAATATAATCATAATTTTTTTTTGAAGCACTTTGTTGAGCAGTAGCAACAAAAAACGATTTTGAGGAGAAACGCTTTTTAATTTTGAGATTTTCCCAGAGCTAGCAAAGTTCTTGTTTCTTTCCAGCTGGGAAATGTCAATATTCAAATATTATTTATGATTTTCTCTTCATAATGAAAGGAAAAATTCCTAATAAAAATGACATAAATTAGGATTCAAACCAAATATTAATGTATTATCGTTACCAACAAGAAAAATTAAGGCATATTTCTGGTTCCGTTTATGATTTCAGAATGATCCAAGTATCAAAATGTAATTTTTAAAGCCAGGAATCTGAAAATGTAATTAGGTCATTTTGACCAAATTTGACTTAATCCTCATTTTGATATGATGGGTCACATACTGACAATTTATCATCATTGTAATAACAGCCGGTGCAATAGGCATTTCTCAAAAACTGCGTAAACTGCAATAAACGATTGGCTCAAAAGTTTGAATTAATGCGTTTTGTCACTCAGTCGGAAGCTTGAACTATTTCACCAATCAAATGGAGCCCATCACATAATTGGACACAATTGGATGGATCTCTTCAGATTTTTTTAAAGCATTCATGCTGAAATGGAAATAAATTTGTTCATTTAAGTCAGGGGTGCCCAAACATTTTCCCTGAGAGGGCCAAAATATAAATCATAATGAGGGCCGCGGGCCAAATGCAATGGTATAAGAAATGCAAATACTTTGTAAGTAAAGTTGTTTTATTTTTTATGATTAGGCTAACAGCTAGTGCAGTTGCCCACATTTT
>JARVGW010000624.1:20124828-20142121 GCA_031762495.1 Anablepsoides rubrolineatus | reverse complement strand
TGTGGGCTTAAACCTAATCTAAATGTATCTTGTAGTTATTTTTATTTTATATTTAATCTTCACATAATTACAATCTAATAACTGCTGGTGGGCCAAATGAAATGGCTTGGCGGGCCAAATTTGGCCCGCGGGCCCCACTTTGGGCAACTCTGATTTAAGTCATATCGTCATCCGTGCAGCCCTATAGCGCACACTTGATTTCAAACCTCTGCGGAGGACGGTTTGAAAAATCTCCACTGCGAGTCCTTGACTCCGAATTTTTGGGGTTTTAGAGGAAACGAGCACGATGCTTGTGAAGCAACAGAAAAGCTACGTTTTTTACTCAAAACCGCCTAGTTGTGTAAACTAGGCTAACTAGCACTGCTTCCAAAGTTAATCAGCTGCAGATGTCCAACAATGATTATTCTCTGAAAGTTTCATTAAAATCCATTCAGTGATTCATGAGATATTAACGGTGTAGACACATGAACAGACACACACCAAGCATGGGGTGCGCTGTGATTGCTGTGTTTGCTCTTGTGGCCATTAAAAGACCGTTTGTCGTGCCGAGCTCACGGAGAAAACTTTAATATTAAAATTTGCTTAAGAGGCTCTGGTAAGAAAATAACAACAGGGTTTTGTGTCAGCTGCTTGTTCTTCAGAGTGCAGATCCGTTCTGCAGCCTTGGATGGTGCTTATCCAGTCTGAATGTTGTAACTGCTTTTGTGCAGAGTTCATTTATGTTGTTGTTTTTTTCCATTACACAGTACAGTACAGTTGGCACTCGTCTTCCCTGCTTCAATTTCCACTGCAGACTTCAACGTGGGCAGGATCAGATGTTTGTTATGGCAGCCTGTTTGAGTGTTTAGTGACCCAGACAGACAACTTCTCTGTGTGCATGTGTGTACTTGTGCTTGAAAAACATAAAATTAAATAAAAATCTACAAACCGTCTTGCATCCAAAGCAACTACCAAATAAGAAATAAATGAGAAACAAAGTGCTTGTTCCATTGAAAGAGTTTGAGATGGAGTTTTACTAAAGAGGTTTGAATATGTTTTGGTTGTGATCATAACAACTTAACACTACAAAACTCTGCAAAGGAAAAAACAATTTGTAAAATGAAATTTGTCAATTTGTAAAATGAGATTTGTCAGTGTGTAAAATGTAATTGGTAAAATACTTTCTTTTTTTCACTTGTAAACACAAAAGGCTCTATATTTAGTCTCTAACTGCTACTGTTGATAAAACATGTCTTTTTTCATTTCTTTTTATGTGGTTGTACTAATTCCAAATAGTGTGTGTAATTTCTGACCATTTTCCTGGTACACATAGCCTGTTGAGGACCCGCTGTTCTTTAGGGGGACTAACGCCAAGGGCTGCCACAATTAGTCAACTAGTCACGATTAGGTCAACTGTTAAAATCGTTAACGACTAATTTAATAGTCGATGCGTCATTTTTTTTCTAACTTTTTTTTGTTTTTTTATAGTCGACTATAATAATAATCGTTTGTGGCAGCCCCAATTACCACTACATGTGTGTCAAGGATCGAAAGGCAGACGTGGCAGTGGAAGGAGAGCAGTTTGGAGAGAAAAACAAAGTTAGAAAAAAAATGAAATGACGCATCAACTATCAACGTTTTTAATAGTCGACAATAACCGTGACTGAGTCGACTAATCGTGGCAGCCCTACTAACGCCTGGTCCCCATTGGGGGAAATACCATTGTTGGGTCAGGGGTTTGGTTTAGGACTAATGTGTGAATTTAGGCTTGAATTAAGCTCAGGTATGTACCTGTAAGGTTAGGTTTAGGGTAGAGGGTCAGGGTAAGGCTATACAAATATACGGTAAATGAATGGAAGTCAAAGTCCCAATGAGGATAGAAAAACAAACGTGTGTATCCATATGTGTGGGGGGTTACGATAGGATGGCCATTCTTCCTCGACTCCCCTTAGTGGTGCACTCACCAAGATTACAATATTTTTAAACTCAAGTTGATTATTCTCTTTGCTTAAAGGCTGTCATTTTTTTTCTTGTAATTTGCACGGTATCTTATCTAATTTCTATCAACTTGTACGGATTATCCGTAAATTCTAAGGATTTGACGTCATTTTGCAGGTATACGGGCATATAGAGCAATCTTACGGATTTTTTCAAGTCTTATGGAATTTTTCAAAACCTTGTTTTTAAATTTATTCAACATGTCAGAGCATGTAGGATGATTTAGAAAACAATAAATAACATCAAATAGCCATCTTCCAACCTTTTCTGCCGCTAGAAATAAGTTTTGAATTTATTCCGCTCTCCTTTCCTCCAAAATGTACAGATTTTTGAGGCTCTTCATGCAGGTAAACGTCCGAAGAGGTTGACATGTATGGGTACAGTAATTTTTATTTTAAATTTTTATTATATCCTTTTTTTTTGTTTTATTATTATATTTTTAAATATATTATTATTGCTACAGTTGATAATGACACATAGCAATACACTTTTTCTGTGGATTGATGTATCTGCTGCTGCTATTACACCTGAATTTCCCCACCGTGGGACAATAAAGGCTGTTTTTATTCTATTCTATTCTAATACTATTCTAATATATATATATATATGGTTATCCATTTATGAATGAAAAGATGAAATGGGCTGGTAAGCCTCCCATTCACTAATCAGTATCAACAAAACCGGATCCATACCCGCAATCTGCGCCCATACACTGTGACCTGGCCACGGGCCTGCTCCTTCCTCTGTCTCCACTCCACCAGGTTGAGGCCGTTGTCGATAGCCAGGGTTATGTTCCTCTTGCTGACTGTAGGGTTGACTGTGCCAGCCAGCAGGTGGGGCTCGGTGTACAGGGACACCTCCATCCCATTGGCCAAAACTAGCCGCAACGACCCATCCAAACCAATAAAGTAGCTGTTCCGAACTTGATCTGAAGATATACAGAAGACATAAAGGAAAAAATGGCCGTGATTAGGGTTTGAAACAGTCAGAGCTTCTTGGAGCTGATGTAAGAGAACTAAATCTAATATTCCTCTCAGCGAGACACAAATATAATGATCTAAAATGGCTGCACAGCACAAAGAAAGCCTTTAGCGGCAGTATTTAACTGAACCGCTGCGGTAATGTTGAGTCTGTGACAACAAAGATCAATAGTGCAAGGTTTCACAGCACTAGTAAAGTAAAATTTTACAGCTGTTGCGGCAGCCTGGAGGATACTGAGAGATGAAAACTATCAACCCTGCTAGCTTGCCAGTGGCCACAGAGAAGGCAGGGTATGCACACACACACACACACACACACACACACAGAATCACAGGGTATAAATCTGAACCTGTCTATTAGTATCCCAAGGTGACAGCAGCCTATGTTCTAGTTCAAGACCGGTGAGTAATGTTTTCACTGAGCATCTTATATACATCCACCAGGGAATGCTTTGCTCCCACTTCGTGTAAGCACACTGAAAGGACCAGGAAGCAATTTATGTTCAACTTGACCAACAGATAATTAATGTTTTTTTTCCAGACACTAGTTAGTGGACTTCACTTAAGAGAAAATAAATGATTAAATCCATAGACTGGTATTTTCCTGAGCTAATTTGCCACGTTCTAATGGCTATTTTGCAGTTTTTTTCACAACACACAGTATTAATAATAAACCTTTAGAAAAATCGAGGTTTGCCCATAAGTCTTTGGTCCAAAGCATCAATGGGTGTGTTGTGTGTTCTGACGTGAGAAACTGACCTTGGACCGGTCCATAACTCTCTCCATTGTGGCGACACATCAAGAGTTGACCCATGACCTCTGATGCAGACACCACCAACAAAAAGGCCTCTGAGGCCAAACGAACCCAGAAATAACGCTGAGTCGGAGAGTTCACACTAATGTATGCATACAGGTCACACAACCGACTTATTTTTTTTTAAATTACAGCTATGGTCAACTCTGTAAACTTCTAAAAATGGGTTTTATATTTTAAACAAGTCTACAGCATTTTGCAGTCATAACTAGCAACTTTTACAGGGTTCCTACAGCTTAAGGCAAGTTAACTTTAAGACTTTTTAAGACCTCTTTAATGCCACTTGAAATTAAATTAAAGTTAGTGACAATTTTACCCAAATATTGAGTTTTAACACAAAACAACGAACTGCAAGAAGCATCCAGTAAAATATTTAAAAAGATAAATAAATGTTACCAATTATTTTATTATTTGAGATGATTAAAATCATTCTACTTACAAAGTGTTAACAGTTTTAAGACCTCTGAAAGACTGATTTAAAAAGGATCTGCAGGAACCCTGTTTTAAGAGTCTGACATTCATATTTTAAATGTTGCAGTTATGACAATTCTGTTAAATAACAGCAAGAAGGATTAATTAATCCAGATTAACAGACTGGGATGCACGTAAGGACAGCAGAAGGTATTAGTATCAAAGTGATCAAACCTCCTGAACAGGGAAAAACTACAGAACAAAATGTTCCAACAAATTAAATTCTCTACTCAAGTTTATTTATCTCTACATTTCCTGAAGGATCTTGTATGACCACCTGCACTGTGTTTTCTGATTTATTTTTCTGACATAAAATCAATGTTTTTATTTATTTTTGCTTTTATGGGAAGTGGGACTCGTACCAACATACGTTATTAAAAATAAAATAAAAAGAAAAATGTCTTTGATTAAGGAAGTTGTGACAAACCAGGTTTGGTTCTATTTACGGTGTATAGATTTTTTCAAAATGTCAGAACAAAAGACTTCTGCTTCCGTCTCATTATAGTGACATAACCCCAAAGAGCTGACAAATTAGACAGGGAAAAGTCAACAACTCTATATTTATCACAACACAAAGTTCTGATCAGTCTTGATCATCTGGCTTTAAATGGCTTTCATTAAAAAATTAAATAAGAATCTGTCTGAAAGTCTCATAAAAACAAGTCCAGTGGTTTATGAAATATCTACCAAACAGACTGGGCTACCTCCAAATCACCAAGGTTATAATAGTTTTGGTTTAGTTTTTACAGTGGAGTTTCCAATTTTTATTAGTTATTATTGCCTTTTTAATGCTTAGTTTTAGTTTAGTTTTTATTAGTTCTAGTATTAGTTTTGTTTTTGTAGTTTGAATAAACATATTTGCCAATGCATCCTCAAGTTTGAAGTGTTCCTGTGAGTTAACTAACCAGCAGCTTTTTGATCATCAGTCAAAGCAGTCTGTTATAGAAACACCTTCCTAAAATAATTCCGTAACTCAATTTTGCCAACAAAGGACTTGGATAATTATTTTAAGAAGGTGACAATAACTGTCTAGATCCTGGTGCTACCTGGCTGGGCTGAAGCTTGTTTTTCACGGGAACTACTAAGAAGAAGCTGGCTTGTGAAGATACTCAGTTAATTAGTCCTTTGAGAAGTATTTCACCTATTCTATTACCTGTTTCCACTACAAGACACTTTTAATTTTCTCACAGTCATATTCAAAGAAATCCCAACTCCCAACTTCTGTTGTCGTCATTTTGCAGGCGAGCAGCAGCAGACTGTAAACAGGTGACATTATGGACCATGAGGTACCATAGGCTGCACACAGTTAATGTGAAACTGCTCAATTTGAAGGAAAAAAAAAAAGATTAGTTTAATCAGTCCACATGGCTCAAAATAAATTGACAAACATTAAAACTAAGGATATCTATAATTTCAGTCAGTTTTTGTTATTTAGTTAGTTTTAGTTAACTATAATAACCCTGGTTATCACTCATGTGTTGGGGATCGCTCGTAGTGACAAAAAAAAAAAAGAAAAAGCAAGATTTTTATTTGATTCGAAGCTAAAACTTTTAAAACTTTACTCATTATTATAAACCCTCACCTTGCATCAGTGTATAGAAATTGCCGGAAGCCGACAGGTTGGTTGTGACTGTGATGTCCTCTTTATTAGAGCCTTCTGTCTGGATTCGAACTGAGCTGTCAGAATCTGAGCGGTAGCTGCTCACTCTGCCGGTGGGGTAAGTGATGTTGGTCAGACGCCCGTAACCGTCGTACCTGCAAAAATAAAAAATAAAAAATCAGCTGATATGAACCAAAGCAAATAAAAAAGGCAGAAAATTAGACATCAATTTTAGAAGAAAACTAAATGTAAATTGCTCTCTCTGATTATGCGTTTCCCTTGTAAAGATATCCTGCATTTGCATGGTAAGTACTGATAGGCGCAGGATTTTTTTTAGCTGAGGCTTTTTTTTTTTTTCCCAGGATTTCAAACTGCAGAATGTGTGAACAGAGGCGGAAAAACAAGCCTCACATTATCCAACAGGTAATAAATTCACAAGTATCACCTTTAATCACCTCGCTGAAGTACAATCATCATGCTTTAAAAAGACAGACCTATCCGCGGCTGCACTCTACTATTCAAGGGTAAGAGTAGGTGCAGCAATATGCAGAGCAGGTTTGAACTTTTCCAGCTCTTTCAGCGAGATATGAATAGGCCATGAATACAAATACGTGCCAATCTTTAAGTGACAATCAAAAAAACAGCTGCATAATCGTGAAAAAAGGAACTATTACCAAGAAAAGTGTCACGTCCAAGTGAAATCCCATACCTCTTTACATTTGGAAAACTGCTTAATAGCTTAAAAGATTAGCAACATCACCTAATCTCATTATATCGTCTTTGAAATAGGAGCACACAAGTGCAAATCCTCGGGGAGATGCTGCATCTCCGTAGCCTACAAATCAGTTCATCGCATCCAAGAACATGAGAGGTCAGATTGTTTCATTTTGCTCTGAGAGCGCATCGGCGTCGAGCAATTTGAATTTTTTTTTTTCTTTTAGATTGTCGCTATTCCAGAATTAGAGTGAGTGAACAGCAGATTACTTAGAATGAAGACTTTTATCTGTGCACTGAATACATATCAGAAGGTCCTCCTCTTTCATTGCTGCCCACTATAATAAAGCTTATAATAAATGAGATGGCGGGTGCTGGTTTACAGATATTTCCTCAGTGCTGCCATCTCAAATATCCAGTATAAGAAAGGAAGAGTGGGAGAAGGATTATCTCCGAGAGATAAATGTTATCTGATCTAAGCCGTACGACGCGCTGGGAATCATGAGCGTATTTTAGCCGAGTCTTTCACGTCAGGAAATACAAAATAGCAGAGTAATTTATATCTAAGCATTTGATTTCTTTGATACTGCTCATATTTTACCAGGAAGAGAGTCTCCGTGTTTCATCGCACGTTCAGGCTTCTGCAGCGAAAACACGCCTTATCTCAACTGTACCGTCTTGAACGGTTTAATTTATTCAGCGCAGTTCTTCCTGTTTGCCTTCATCGCAAAAAATAAAAAAAAATCCAACAGACAGAAAGCTTATTTTAGAGCAACACTACATGTGCCGGCTTGATCAGTGACCCACACTCTTTCTGTCTCAATTAGGGCTGTGAGCTAGCCGGTTCGTTCCTTGAGCCTTGCTGCTGAGCTGCTAATGGTTCTGGCCTGCTTCAGCTCAGCTGCCTATTAGTTTGCTTTCTCTGGACAAGAAGGGCATAGAGGGGCAGGGTGCTGAACAGCAGGACGACTGGTTTCCCCATGGTTGGCCACAAGTCCATTCAGATTGCATCACCTTCGTGTGACAAGCTAACTATATGACCTTTAATGCCAAGAACCAAACAATGGACCAAACACTTCATGTCCAGATCATCCCAAGCACACAAAGTGACCATGTTTTTGCATTTTTTTTTTTGTTTTAGAACACAAAGACAACAAATGTATTACAGTATATTATGTGAAGAACCTTAAAGGGATCCATGATTAGTTGTAACATTAGACTTTATTTGATAAACATTTATTTTAACTGTAAAATAAAGACTGTAAAAATACTGTAGGCTGTTTAGTTTTGTATTTATTTAAAAATACATTTGAACATGGACATTTATTTACAGGCAAAGCATTCTGGGTCATTGATGACGTCCATAGGTCATCTGTGTGAGGCTGCGAGCGAGCTTTATCCTTAATCTTTGACAATATCTAATGATTGGCTCTTTTAAATGAAACCAGAGAGCGTTGACAGAGAGGAGAAGGTAGAAATGACTCAGCCTGCAACTGAAAATATAGATGGAGGACAACAGAGCTGCTTCATAGAAGAAGAACCCCAGCTTGGCCTGTTAGCTTTAGCGCCGATGCTATATTGCCTTATATGTATTAGCTCGGCACTAGCACGACAAACTTACAAGCTAAACTGAGGTCCTCCATCCATATTTTCAGTTTCAGGCAGAGTCATTTTTTCATAAAACAACCTCAGCTTAGCCTGTTAGCCTTCACGCTAGCCCTGACGCTATCACCATATTTATCAGCGCTACACATTCTCCTCTCGTCACTGAGGTCCTCCATCCACATGACAGAGAGGGGAAGGCAAAAATGACTCAGCCTGCAACTGAAAATATGGATGGAGGACCTCAGTTTAGCTTGTTAGTTTGTCGCGCTAGTGCCGAGCTAATAGATATATAAGGCAATATAGCGTTGGCGCTAAAGCTAAAGCTAACAGGCTAAGGTGGGGTTCTTCTTCCATAAAGCAGCTCTGTTGCCCTCCATCCATTTTTTCAGTTGCAGGCTGAGTAGTTTCTACCTTCTCCTCTCTGTCAATGCTCTCTGGTTTCATTTAAAAGAGCCAATCGTCAGATATTGTCCAAGATTAACCTTCAGGGTGGATAAAGCTCGCTAGCAGCCTCGCATCGATGACCTGTGGACGTCATCATTGACCCAGAATGCTTTGCCTGTAAATAAATGTCCATGTTAAAATGTATTTTTAAAAATTTACAAAACTAAACAGCCTATTTTTACAGTCTTTATTTTACAGTTAAAAATTACTTTAAGATGGTTGAATAAATTTACGACAACCTATAAGCATAAGCACTTATTCTAAGAAGAAACATAAAAAGGGGCCGGTGTGTATACAGTAAATGCCAGTGCAAATAAGGTTTCCAAGGGTTACAATAAAAAGACAATTCAGCAGACAATGTCTTTTGTTCTCTCTTAGTCAATCCTTGGTGCCATCTCTACGCTCACTGAGGTTATGTTTGATCTGCAGACCAAGGCATATAAGTACGTATTAATTATCATGGGTAAATGTTTAGCAGTGCACTTTGTTGGACTGAGATAAATAGTGGTTTTGATGGCAGCAAATTATGCTTTCGACCCTCAGGTGGTGGGCTGACCTTCATCGCTAATTATTCAAGAGAAAAAAAAGCTCTTTATTTGTTGAAATGAAACATGGACAAACTGATCTGCCTGTAGGTAACAACAACAAAGTCATTGCTTAACTTGAAAGACAAAAAAGGAAACTGACTAAATCTATCCCTTTAAAAAAATTAGTTTTAGCACATAATTATAGGAGAAAAAATGCCTTTTTTTCTTTATTTTGAAGATCTTATGTTTAAGTACCAAATCAGTGTCATTCATTGGCACATACTGTATATTCGATCAGATCTTTTTAAGTTTATGAAATTTAATTTATATGTAATATATGGATACAAATTTGATTTTTACTCAATGATTGTCGAGTTGAGGGCAAATTTTCTAAAAGTCACTCAACAGTGAAATTATTTGGTGGCAAAATTATAACTGTGCACTTTTATTTGATTGTTTTATTATATTTTATTGGTTACAAACCTAAAAAATATCAGAGATACTTGATGTTTTGCTTTTGATGTTCAAACTGCTTTAGTTTAGTTTTTTTTTTTTGTGCAAACTACCAAACTGGGTTTCATTACAGTGACTAAAGTAATAACCAAATAAACATTCAAATTGAACTCATATTTGTATTCTAAAGCATGTATTACTTTAAAAATTAATTTTGAAGTCTCTCAACATGTTCAACAGGCACAGATATTGCCTTGTCAGAAAACCTGACTATCCACAGTCTCCACTTAATTTTTAGGGAAGTACTTTGTGTAATTGGTGCTACATGATGTTGTTTTCTTGACATAATGAGGAACAGCATGCTCAAACCTAGTAATAACAGCAGCTACTTCACAGATAGTCAAAGGAAAGTATTCAACAATTCCACTCAATGATCACTTTGTGGCCAGAGGTAATTCAGAATTCCTATTTATGGCTGTGTTACAGCTTTCTACTTTCATTAGCGGCATTGCAGATTACGAACAAACCAAATAAAGCAGATGAATGTGTGTTGCGTAATAAACGAAACATCTGATGACATGTAAGAGTTGTATTCTTGCAGTGAGGTGTAACAGATGTTTCACCAGCAAATCTGCTTAATCACCCCTTTTGAAATGACATCCAGTTAGCACAGTCTCCCCCTGCTACACGGAATTAGAATAAGGGACAGACTGCTCAGCACAAGTCACATGAGCATGAAATCCAACACTCATATGTTGAAGAGTGTGGGAGTGCTTTCAATTGTTCCCTCTCAATGTGTGGTTCGCCTCAGTCAATTACTACCTCTGGCTATTCTATTATGCTTGTATTAATGGGCCTACGCAGCCCTACGGGTAAAAAAAATTCTTGCCAGAAGATATATCTCCTTTTTGCATCCAACAACTCCAGACAATTGAGGGTCTGCAGCCTGTTACTTAAAGCAAGGGTGCAGATGAGTAACATATCACCCAGTAATCCTATTTGGTACGATAGCAGCAAATAGGATTACACAGATACTTCCACAGGTCTTGTATTTTGAGTGACTTGTCATTCAGCCAGAAAACCACAACTCATACGCCAAAAAGACGTACCTCACGTTACAAACGGATCTCCTACTCTGAACAATAACTCATTAAATAATCTCAGCAATATGTGGCACAACACACTTTTTACTTTAGATTTAAGATTCTCTAACTTTTCAGCTTCTGAGCCACAAAATACCTGCGGTTCAGGCTTCAAACACTTGGTTCGAGAATAAAATAGAAATAATAAAGCAAGAGCAAAACAACTTTTGGAAGCCCTTCATTTGGGTGAATTGAATAAAATATATATTTTTTGCAAACTTGTCCCAATAATACTTACTCAAAGAAAGTTGTCCATCCATTTTCATTTGTCTTAGAAGCAAGAAGTCCTGAGCTTCCATGGTAGGTCATTACAGCAAGTTCTTGACCCTGGGCAGCAACAGTTTTAAGGGCGTTGTTGGTACCAATGGTAAACCAAAAGGTCTGTCCATCAGGGACCATCAGCCACAGAGGCATTCCAGTAGTGTCTCGCCGAATGAGCACTGTGTTTTTGTTTTTATCAGTGATACTGCTCAAATCCCCTGCTCCGGTGTACGTCAGATTGTAGAGGTGGTCTCCTGTGGTCAGGCTCTGCGTGAAAATGTGACTGCCATTGGAATCGAACAGATAGAGTTCATCGTTAATGGGAGAGGATACCTCGTACATGCTGAGGGGATTGAGAAAAGGTTTGTTTTTCCGCACGTATCGGATGCGAATGTTCCCAAGATCTGCTATGTAAAGATCTCCATCGGGACACACTGCAAGGGATGAAGGACCATTCAGTTTGGCATCCTTGGCGTAGCCTCCATCACCAGAGTAGCAATCACAGTTGGCGTCATTCTTGCAGTCACACCCACTCGGTGCCCCTGCAACCAGGGAAATCTCTCCATTGGTTGACACCTGCCGCACTCTGTTGATCTTCTTTTCATCGGACTCGGCAATGTACAAAACTCCACTGTGGGAAACAGCCAGGGCGTTCGCCGATTCCAGGGTCGCGTGGATGGCCACTTTGCTCATGAGGAAATGGTCGATACCAGGCACTTGGCAGTGCATGGGACGGCCCGCCACAATGCGAACTTGATGGTTCTCTGAGATCTGGAGCACAACATTGTTGTCCAGGACAAACAACGAGTTGTCCATTGGACTGACTGCCAGGTCCGTGGGCCACTCTAGACGTACCTAAAAGGAAATAGAAAAGATATATATTATTAGATTATAAAATGGTGGTAATTGGTTGGTTTGTGATGAAGCCACAGCATCTTTAACATTTATAAGGGTTCCTTTTTTTTTGTTTTTGCTTATTAATCTTGTACTGAGATTGCATGAGTCCTTGAAAAGAGACTAGGGCACTCAGGCAAACAAATGACCATACTGTCTGGCTGTCTAAATTACAACTTATTGTTCTGCTGACAATGCATCAGGCTTTTAACAAATTGGAATGATTGGATCAATCCCATTTACTAGTGTCCTTCTCGCTTATTATCCCCCAGGGATCTCCTAGAACATACTATGAAGTGTCATATTTCAATGGACAACTTGGAGCTCCAACAAAAATCATTGATTGAAATCCAGTCACAGCAAATAGTGATCAAGAAAAAATACTCCACCAATTGTACATATTTGTTCTTTAATAAAAATGTACAAGGACACACAACAATGCACCCAAGTCCATGAGATGTTTGTTACTAAAAGCCAACAGCTTTTAGAGTCAGCCAAATAACAACCTTTACAAATCTTTTGTCTGCAAATATTTCTACCCTTTTAAAATAGTGAGGGAATTTGTTTCAAGTGGATAGAAAAAAAAATAGAAAAAAATCAAGCATCACACACTGTTCATATCCCATAAACCTTCTATCATCCCCCACAAAACGGAGGAGGTTTACATAATAGGATCCATCTTTTGGCCACACTCAACAAACAGGTGACTGGCAGTAGGATACATGTCAGCTTTCAGTGAGCAGAAAATGCATTTACTTGGGTAATGAAGGGGAGACTTTCAATTTCTTAAAACCTATTTCTTGTCAACACTGGTGGTTAAATATTTCATAAGCTGGAGTGTGGAGTGGCTCAGGGGAACTGCCTGTAAGGAGGTTTTCACGCCACTTTGACTGATGAGGGAATATTTTCTGAGCTGCTGTCCCACAAGCTGTAACCCGATCATACCCTCCACTTTATACAGCGGGGCAGCTGTCAGTAGGGCCTCCCAGATAGGGCTGCCACCGACATAAACCCCCCCAGAACACACTCGTCAGATGAGACTATATATCGTGGATTAGCACCAAAACAACACAAACAAGTTTAAAAACACATCTGCAGTTGCATTCGCACCATAATGACCTTTTATTTAAGCAATCTCTTCTCTCTTTGCTCATACCCGCATGATGTCTGTTTGAAGGAGAGTAATGGGTTCCTATTTGAAGTTCCTCTCTCAAATCTGAATTGAAAGTCACAGTCAGAACCTTGAAAAGTTTTCTGAAGCTAGTAACAACCCTGAAATTCGTTCAGCTGATCTGCTTTTAAGACGTGGGTCTCTCCCTCAGCTTCAGTTTGAACTCAGCAGGGAGCGCAAACAGAAAATTCCGGAATAGGAATCAGAAATGATGCAGATTGAGAAAAAAAAAGAAGCAAAGCAATAAAGACTTAAGTGCATTGTGTAAACAAATCAGCATTCCCGAAATGAGCTCAAACCCTTTCGGATGGCAACAACAACAACAAAAAGCAAAACTACAGCAAAGATCACAGACAGTGCATTGAATTATAAGTGAGTTTCGCAGCTATTTGATCAGCACAGAGCGATAACAATAACCTTACAGAGGGGAGATAAATCTGACACTGCTTCTTGCTTATATCAGGTGTGGTACAGCAAAAGTAATGACCGCTGTCATGAGCCTTCTCCAGAGAAACTATTTCTAAGTGAGGGGTTGGGGAGTGTTTGAAGTAGGAGGCTATGTGCTCTGGATGAATTTTTAATGGATGCTTTTTACTGTCTGAGTGTCTCTGGCAATGCTTGTGTGATTTGTCATCATTGTGGAGCTCCAGTCAGCCTGCCTGCATCCTCCAGGCTGCAGAACTGGGATGGTGAGCATCCATAGGCGCTTGTGTGTGGGAAGGTAGGGGAGCAGCAAGCAGGGGTCACGATGGGCATGGAGTCCACCTCCCCCCGGGTGCTGAACATGGGCAGCTGGAAGCTTTGCTTTTCTTCACTGCATACATAAATTTATATAAAAACAGACAAAAACAAAACAACAACAAAAGCAAAACCTCCTCACTCTGGTTTCATCTGAGACACCTCAGGTCCTATTTGCTGGTTGGACTTAAAGGCTTACATCAAAAAATCTGACTGGTCCCCAGCCCGCACGGTTTATTGTCAATTTAAACTACTTTATGATACACCAGACTAGAATTTATGTCTGTAAAAGACCAGGTACACTTGTGTTTGCTGCTGAGATTTTAAATTTCTGATCTTTATGAGAACATTATAGAGAGGCTGACTCAGAAAAGAAAAAAAGGGCTGATTTTCTTTTCTGCTGTCAGAATTAAGAGCATTAAAAAAAAAAACTGCAGGACAGAATTTACCAGAACCGAGCCTAGGATACTGTATGTATTTCTTTTGAATCTGTACATTTTACAGTCACACTGGCTGCTTCATAAGAAGTCAAAAAATAGAACTTGTAAATGTAAATGAACAGACATTAGTTTGACATCACTATCAGAATATCTTGATAACCAGAGCCAAGATGGCCGCCACAGCAAAACAATTGTAGCAAATACAAAAATGGCTATAACTCAATAATCTGTCAGTTAGTTTGTGAACATTAAAGCTTTAATAAAGTTTCACCAAGTTCATCTAAAACTAAAACTGACTGCCTCTGAGCAGACAAACAAAAGCTCATAAGGGGTGGAGGTATCCTATTGATATCAAGATAGATTAATCAATACTAAAATTTTGTATCTAATTAGAAACTCATTTGCAATAATTAATGAATTTTTGCCTGCAGCGCTGGATTTGTCTCCTGCAGCTGACTCAAAGCTTCACAGAGCGGCTGCCGACACAAAGCCCCTCACTTTCTATTGCTTGTGTCACCGGCATCAAACTAACTTAGAATTTTATTCTTTTTCCTGGACTTCATACTGGGATCAATTTGCAAGCAGTAAATTACACCTAAACTGTGCGACTTTTCTCCGTTTTCTGTCATTGTAAAAAAATATGTTAGTAAACAGCAGGAAGGAGCGATAATCTCTGTCAGCGTGTGTCTTGTGTGAAATAACGAAGAGTTCCTGCATGTTTATAACAAACGGAATGGTCGATATAAGAAAGCCAGGTGTCCTGTTGTGTTTCAGAGAGCTGCTTGTCTTGCCTTCTTTGAACTACTGCTGCATTTCTCTTTTAAAAAGAAAAGAGCAAACAGACAAATATAACAAATATAAAGTGACGGAGCAGAGTTTCTAAAGAGGATGTTATACTGAATCAGCAGGTGATCTTAAAGAGGCAAAGCTTCATTCCTGAGACAACTCTGAAGTTTAAATATCAAACAGCTGTGAAACACGTCAACACCACTCAGAAGGAACCAGAAAAAGCTGAAGAGATAAACTGAAACAACAGACAACGGTAGTTTCAAAAGCAGGAATGCACTCAGAAGTAGCCTGGTAAAAACCAGCCCCATGTCCCACGCTTTGCTTCGTACAGAGGGGTCTGGGACCTCGGCTGTTGAGAAAAAATGCTTGCTGGAGGCGTGGCCTCTGTTGAAGTTTAAAAATGATTGGATCGGATTTACCCAATTGCTAACGTTTGCCTGTGA
The DNA here is from genome assembly GCA_031762495.1 of Anablepsoides rubrolineatus. NCBI lineage: Eukaryota > Metazoa > Chordata > Actinopteri > Cyprinodontiformes > Rivulidae > Anablepsoides > Anablepsoides rubrolineatus. The sequence continues at coordinate 20,126,658 of JARVGW010000624.1, read as the reverse complement.
TGCATGGGCCGGGTGCTCCGAAGGACCCAGCCTACCCGGTAGAGGTGGGCCAGGTCCTCGGTAGAACCAGGAAGACTGGAAAAAAGTGGCTGTGAATTTGGACGGTCTAGTCTCCTGTCCTTAACCCGGCGTATGTCATGTCGCCTAGCAATCGTGACGATGCTAAACAGAAGCAAAATTAGATTGAAATTAGAAAAATATCAATATATTACCGTTATTAACCCCGTAACAGTCTTTGTTCCACTGGTGGGCAAAAAACCATTTGCTTTATGCCTTTAAACATTTCCTGACATTTCCAGAAGCTACCTGGGGCATTTTTTTGAAAACCAAGTTGTCAGATGACTTCCTCTGTTTTTTTACAAGAGCTTAATACCCTTACTAATGATAACAAAATGTCAAAAAGCCTTAAAGAAATTTTAGGGCCAACTGCTAAGAGGTTAATATCACAAAACAATAAAACTGACTTAAAGGTAATATTTGAAGAACTAATTGTCCCGCCGTAGGTGGATGTTTTTGTTTTTCTGACAAAAATAATATTAAAAACATGTCTATACAAATGACAAAAGCATTAACAACACAACTGCTTGAAAATTAAAAATTTTATACAACCATATTTTGCACAAGTGCAAATAGTTCTTCCAAATGGTCCATTTGTTCAACCAATTAATTATATCAATGATGTTCAGGTCAAATGGTCTGCAATTTCCTGCAATTGCAGTCACGTAATATGTTCTTCAACCTGAAGAACAATCTGAAAGTTGTCGATGATGATGATGATGCACTTCACTAATCTTGCTCTGATCAACAGCTGGCTGCTGTATTGCCAAAATAACTAGGAAAATGGAACCACCAGAAAGGCTATCATGAAGTTTCTCAAGTTTTGCATGGTAATTGCTTAGGTATTCATCAAAAAGTGTGACAGTTTAAGACCCAGTGTCCTCATATAAGGACATCATTTTTTGCAAAAACCACTTTCTGTACCATGACAGGGTCTAGTTATTATACTCATTAGGACCTACTAATCCTATGTATCTTAGAGAAAAAAAAAGCACATCCAGGAAAGGCTCGGGTTTCAGGAGGTTAAGGAGACCATGTGACTGAGAGACAGAAAACATGCTGACTGTGCAGATGACAGGGGTCACACCTGAGAGATGTCCATCACGGCGTCACAGCTGAGAGGTCGAGCGGAGGTCAAGTCATTGAAGCCCAGAAGAGTGGAGATGATCCCATTCTGATCAATCCTGCGGATCATGGTCCCATCCACGAAGAAGAGGACGCCGTACTTATCCACCGTAATGCCTGCAGATAAAAAGCCACTGCGTGAGCACCTGGAGGACATGTCCATCAGTTTCATCTCGTTTATCTGTACCTAATGTGAGGACAGAGAACTACTTAATGACAATTAGGGACGATCAGCTGTGATGAAATAAAAAACTCATCATACAAGCACAAGCAATTCAGAAATAGATTTTTTTTCCATCAGTGACAAAGAACAATTGGAGCATCAAAAGAGATGAAAATGACTACAAGTATTGATTAAATTACAGCTAAAACCTCAGCAGTAAAGTTTCCTATTGTCCAGCTTTCGCTCCCTCAGGTAATAATAATAATAATGAGGAAATCAATCTTCTGTTTTGTTTCATCTTGGACAAACCGTATCTCAGTACACCAATATATGGAGTTTCATCAGGTGACAGCAAACAGCTCTGTTTCTGAGCAAACATGGACCAAACAGGAGAATTTTACAGGGACAGCACTGCAAAAACTGTCCATCTAACCAAGTTTTAAAACCTTATATTCAGCCAAAAAGTCTTTTTGATCTTGTTTTGA
>JARVGW010000624.1:20109584-20120232 GCA_031762495.1 Anablepsoides rubrolineatus | reverse complement strand
ACGTACACACATGTACACACATATATACACAGCCCCAAACATCTCCATATATTGCAAAGAACAAAAAAATAAAATAAAATAATAATACTACTACTAATAATAATAATAATCATTTTTGGAACTCTACTTCTGCATTTCAGCGTAGCAATTCTTGTAGCTTTAAAATGCTATTTTTCCTCCGGTGGTAAATACTTGCTATTTCTTTATTAAAAGTATCACTTTAAAGTAAAAATCCTTGCTTGAGACAATTGATAAAAACAGAATTCAACGACTGTTTCAGTGATTACGTCCACATTAAAGATGTCTGTAGTAATGAGGACAGAGTACGGCACAATTCTGCCAGATCTGATAAGCTTTATGGAAAAAACCTGTCAGCAGGGCGTCATTCAAAGTGGATTAAGACAGTGTTTCAACTTTAACCTTGAGGGTCTCTTTTAAGGGCTTATGGGTCAGAATAACAGAGCCAACAGCCTGGGTTTTTAAACTACAAAAGCAAGTGGGTCTGCAGAGTTGTCATTTTAAGCACATAATATTAAATGACAATTGACCTTCAGTGAATCAGTGGTGACAGGGCACTGCAGCAAACCCCAGGCACATATGTCACAATCAGCCCACCGACCACGTTGACTGATACGTTGCTTTACGGCACATTCCAGGTACGACCAGCCGGTGTAGAGCATATACGGTTTTTCTTACAGTACTGAAGGTCGGTAATAAATCTCAATAAGTGGATTCAGATTTCTTCTATCTTCCATATGCAATCAGTTGATACCTTATCAGCCCCGGGTTGCATGTAAAATGGTGTCGCCCACCCTCTAACCCCACCCCCCCACCCCGACACTTAGAGTTTGAAACCGTGGGGTGTTATTACCTGACCTTGAGCTATGGTTGCGTGCGCCATCTATATTCACCGACAACATCTAGTTTGTAGAAGATAATTGGATTTTGCTGCATGCCGTCGTGGAAATGGTTGGAGCGGATGGGGACATCCTTAGCGGGGGGTCAATGAGCATTGCAGCGAGATCACCCACCTCCCACTCCTATCGCTCGCTAACACATGAACAGGAGGCAGTCACCCGTTTTAGACAGACACATGCTGTGTTTTCCTGGATGAATTTCCTTTTTAAAATGCAAATGCGTTCGAGGCACGGAGACCGAGACGAGGCTTCTCGTGTTTTTAGCCTTCAGCCAAAAGAGGATGTGTGTATGAGATCTGGAAGTTATTGTATATTGTGACTTTAAATAAAGGAATTTGAGATATAGGGGAGACTGGGTATGGTTGTAACACTTTTTGCTTCACCATATATAACTCCTTGATTTTTGGAGATAGAGTTCTCAAACTGTTTTACAAAATACTCACGTGTTCGGTACGAATGGTACTGATTGAAAATTCTGTAAGTACATCATAGATTTTGCGAGTTAATGTCAAAGACACAGAGGCTCTTTGTTACAACCTAATGATAATGCTGGGGTGAGTTGTAACAATAAGCCAAAAGAAGCTAAAATAGAGGCTACATTGTAGATTTCATTTTACAACAACTTTATTTAAAGAATACAACAACCCAGAACAATGTTTGTCACTTTTTTCAAATAATGTCAAACACCCATTTTAGTCTTCTCCCCTGGCTGTTAGACTCAAATAATCATAAGATCTTTTCTTGTGCCTCAGAAAACTTTGCTACTTCTGTAACAAACACTGGTAAGATCACTGGATCCCTGTTTCCTTAAAGTCTTTAGTGATTTGCAGTAGAGATGTGATGTTCGCGAACGACCCGAATCTATCGAACGGCTCTTTACAATGGACGATCTGAGTCGCGGGCAGTAACGAGCCATTTGTAATTTTATTTCTTTTATTCCTCATATAATCTTTATTTTTTGATACTTAAATCACTCTCGCTTTGCTTTTTCATGGAGAACAGGTGGAGTTGTGGAGTACAGAAGCTCACAGTGAAAGGGGGAGGGGGGTTTCCGCCTGACAAACACATGGTTCCAGCCACGTGAAGGGATGACATCATTACGTACGGCTACGTGATGACATATTTCCCTATGTGATGACGTAACACTTTCAAAATCGAACGGCTCTTTTGAACGGCTCTATGAAAGAAACGGCTCCCCAAGATCCGGATCCCTTCAAAGAGCCATTTATCCCATCTCTAATTTGCAGTATCTCATCAGCGTATATGGAAAATCCCACTTCCTCCATAGACCTGATGGGTTGTACTATAGTGTTACAATCCACCCCACACCTGTCAGCCATTGTTTAGCTAGCTGTATTAGCATTGTGCTTTGGAAATAGCTGAGGAAAAATGTATCGCATTTTGGTTAGGGTAAAAAAAAATACTTTCTTTCCTCAAAATCATTTTTTTCTCATTAGAGGTTGGGAAGGGAGTGGCTTAATATTGAAATAATCACATGACTTCTACCTGTTCTCTAAATGCTCAAACTGGTGGTGTTACAACTCACCCCGTGTTACAATCATCTCCGGTCTCCCCTATATATATATATATAAAAAAAGAGAGAAAAATGCAGAGCTAGAAGAAGGGAGGTTGTATGTATACTTTGCTGAAGTGGTCTTTCTTTTAGCATCACAAAGCTTTTCGTCCTCAGTTTGACTATGTGTTCCTCAGCTTAAGTCGAGGCTCCTTGGACAGAAAATCAATCGATAGCCCTTCACCTGAAACGTGGTATCTAAAGAGGACGCGCTGAGATTTCCCCCGTTGCCTCCTGCCTTAGAAAATCAGGCCCCCGCTACTTTAAACAACAGATAAAATCTGTACTTTGTACATTTTTTGAGCTCACTAAAAGAATTCTTAGGAAACTAGCCTGTTTAAACTGTTCGACTGTTAAAAATCTTGTGCCGTTTCGTGAACCAGATATCTTGTTTCATGAGACGAGTGTCTTCTTGCAGCTAATATTTACAATTTATGAGAGTAATAATATATACATTCTTAACACCAAAGTTTTTGAAACCTTTTTCACATCATCTTCATATCAAATACTACATGGCTTACCTATGCCTGAAGTCTTTATTTCTTTCAAAGTTTGCAAAAAGCAGCAGAAATGAAGGAAACAGAAAGGAGAGGAAGGATTAGTTGTTAGTAGATAGAATTTAAAAAGAAGTGAACAGAATAAAAGTCATGGCAAAACATTAGATGTATCTACAAAAATCTCCAGACAAAGACGTTAGAATAATCTTTTTAAGGACGTCCTCTATTAGGACGCCATTACATCCTGTTAAGTCTCTTAGAGGACCAGACTCCAGCTGATTTAGTTGAATGAGAGTGAGGCTGCACCATCAATCCTCTGCCTTTAGGGCATTTCTGTCTATCTCAATTGCCCTGGTGGTTTACAGCCTGTGTTTAAGCCCCTTTTGAGCTTCTCGTGGTCCTGAGCGGATGTTAGTAGGCTACTCCTTCGTTACCTAAGCTCCAGGACGCTGGTGACGTTCCCCGTGGAAAAGATCCTCCTCACGTAGTTGAAGTCGCCCACGTAAAGACTTCCGTCGGAGCCGCAAGCTAGGGCCACGGGGGCCATGAGCTTGTTGCCGTCGGCGAGGCCATTACAGCTGGGGCAGGAGATGCTGCGCCTGCGCCCGTTCCCCATCACGCTGCCGATAACAGGGGGCTGCTGGGAGATGAAGACGTTCTCTCCGTTGCCCATGTGAAGAATGCCTGATGAGGAACGGGATGACATGTGCAACATGTTTAAGTTAACCAGTTTAGTACATTTTTGAGCATATATCCCCTGATTTACACTCAGCTCCAGTCCAGTCTGACCTCCGCAGCAAATATGCAACCATTATAATTAGGGATGCACGATATATTAGCATGGACATTGGTATCGTCCAATAATGGTCATTTTTTAGAATATCGGTATTGGCCCGATATGTAAAACGAGGCCGAAATTAATGTCTGATATTGATTTTCCATTTTTTAGCTTTGTGTTTCTGTTTTGGTAGGTGAAATGTTTGGTTGAGTGGTATCTGTTTGATCATGATGGTGATATGGACGCTGCTCAGCCAGGAATAACTAAAGTACAGAGCCATGTCGAAGGTCTGGTTGTTTATTTACGGTATCAAAAAAAGACACAAGTGTGTTTGTGCATATACATATATAATTTGTGTTTGTGTAATATTGGTAAATATCGGTTATAATATCGTATATAAATATCGGCTGAAATTTTCTTATCGGTGCATCCCTATTCCCTAGCTATAATCAATGAGAGTATTTACACTGGCTCCACAGGGTGGTTCTGCCAAAATTAGACTTGATCCTATTCTTGCTGGACACTAGAGTCAATCAACAAAGATCACAACGCACCAACAGGAAAAGGAACCAGCACAACATCCATCTTTTCAAAAATAATTCACCAAAGGCAGCAAAATTTTGTCAAGATCCTAGATGTATTAATAAATATATTTATATATTTTTCTACACGAATGCTGTCAAAATGTATCGTTCTGTTTGGGAAGCAGATGGCAACATGTAGCGTGCAGCATATATACACATTTTATTTTGAAATCGAAAGTTTCAAAAAGATGACAGTGATGCAGTTTCAGCTGTTTGGAGTCTGTCTTCCACAGAACTAAATATTTTGCTCTGAATTCTACATTTATCACTGGATTTATTACGCGATCTTGCATTTTCTGCACACGCTTCTCGGCCCTCCTCTGTGTTTCGGACCGAAGCGGATCGGACCGAAGCGGATCGGACCGAAGCAGAACAGACTCTGTACAAACTGGGTTGCAAACAAACGGCGGCGCACTGCAGAGCGGAACTGCATCTAGTGTAAATTAGGGGTAAGAACAAATGGTAAAGTGATACGGTCAACTCCTTTCAAATAAAAAAATTTAAATTTGAACACAGAAAAAAAAACACTTCCAAATGTGTTTACAAGCCAGCTCTTGTTTAAAAATGCCTCCATACAGTAAACATGCATGTATTTACTGTATCCTGTACATAAACATCACTGAGGGTTAACATACAAAACCTCTGGTATAATTCTACAAGGTCAATTTCACTTCAAGCTACATTTGAATGATGCACATACACTATAACATCTAACGAGCATTGTATTCATGGTATTTATAGCCACATTTAAAATATTCAATGCATTATTTTTCTCAGCAACTAATGATTGCACTTTGAACCATCATCAAACATTTAGTGCATTTAGAATGATTTATTTAAGGCTGCCTTTGCAAATTGCTTATGCAATACATATAAATAGACACAGTTAAGGATTTAAATTTATTTGCTTATGCCACAGAAAATAATATAATAATGCTAAATAAAATATTAATTTCTTTTTTTTTTTTCCATAACTTGAGTTAAGACTGCTTAATACAGGTAGATGGTATTAAAGAGGAATTAAGGTGAACACCTGGTTTTAAATAAGGGACTAAAGCCATGAGAAAAACTGTGCTTCTGTTTGCAATAAGAGTGAATGTAAACACAGGCACAATTTCACACCAATGTGGTGACCAGGAACTCTTGGGCACAAGTTGTTGGAGTGATAAAATGACCACATGAGCACAATAATGACGACAATCATTCCCAAACATTTTTAGAAAATAAAAATAAAAAGGATTGTATCAGAGTTTTATCTTCAAAGCTCGGTAATTAATATGCACAGTGCACTATGAAAAGAGTTTATTTTAGGAATTTCAGACATGTACACACACTCTCACACACATTTTCCCCTTTGATGTGTACATTAGCGTTGCCAATTAACTCTTGGAAAATGATCAAATATGTAAATGTAAAGACGTTACTGCTGGTCAATCAGTGTAATCATATTTGAAATTCAGCATCTGGATGTCTGCGGTAGTTTTTCTGCTTCTGATGGTACTCGGTGACCTGACTTCTTAGAGCAGAAAAACATGTGGGCTATCAGAAACGATCAGCCAAGCATCCCTTTCCTGGGACGTGATTTAATCTTTGGGACTGCTGCTGCTGCCGAGAGCAGCAGCCTGACAGCAATTAAATTAGGGATGATCCTAAAAATGCTGGGCATGGACAAGACACGGAGGTGCCAAACGGTGGGGTGGGGGTGTGGGGCGGGCAGAGGAGCTGGCAGGAGGCAGCTCTCTCCATCCTCTGGACATCACATTCAGACGGAGCAGGCTCGCTGCCTCGTAGATCAAAGTGTCACCTTTTCTGAACAATTTTCCAAGTATGTCTCATCTCTTCAGACGAAACTCTCCAGACGCAAAACAGACTGCGAAAGCCTCGCCGGTGACAGCTGCTACCCAAAGTTATTCCTACTGCTGTGTTTGAGTAATTGAGTAATTTGTCGGCAATAAGAAAATTAACCCCTCTTCCTCCTAAAGACGTGTGGCAGAAAGTAATATAGAAGAGGCAGGGAGGACATTTTTCTTTTGAATTAAACCCATTACTAAAAGGCACAGGGTGGCACTTCTCTACACTTTTCTAAATTATTTGAGCAAAACGTGGCAAGAAAAGCCTTTAAACTACTTTGAAATACAACTGACATACATGACTCACCAACTATATAAGAAATTGCAAGAACTCATCTACCAGTCGACTATGGTGGCAAATAAAGCTAGAATAAAATTAGAGTATTAGACAGTAAAATATCATTTGAATAATAAGAAGAAGAATCGTCTGAAAAAGTTGCTAAAAAACTATTTAAAGAACGTTGAGTTGACTCACCACTCTGGATATTTAAAGCATGGTGCTTGTCTATTGTCCACCCTCCCAGTTTGGAGGCGGTGGTTTCATAGCCCTGTAGAACAGCCGTCCTCTTCTCCCACAGAATAAGGTCTGGACATGATTCATACTCGAAACCCACTGAAACTACAGGGGAGGAAAAAAAACTAGTATTGAGTAACATATGCTCTGTCTAAAAACAAATATATGCACCATATGCAAAATTATATGCCGTTCCGTACCGAATGCTTCAGAAAGGCCAGACACCTTCTGGCTGTAGACATCAGTCTTATCCCACACAAAGTCATAGGAGAGGTTGGGGGCTGCGGGAAACCACTTTCTGAACAGCCTGCCCTCCACAGCCACCAAGAGGTGAACCTTCATCAAGTTGAAAGGAATTGTGGAGTGGGTGAGGGTGACCCTCAGTATTGACTTATAACCCGGAGTCCTGCTGCTCAGATAGCCGAGTTTCATATCTGTCCCTGGTATAGGCACTTCCTCCTGCAGAGACTACGGGCAAAAAAACAAAGCTTATTAGAGGAGAGGAGAGGAGAGGAAAGGAGAGGAGAGGAGAGGAAAGGAAAGGATAGGATAGGTAAGGAAATGAAAGGATAGGTAAGGAAAGTAAAGTAAAAAAAAGAGAAGGAGAGGAGAGTAAAGAAAAGGAGAGGTAAGGAAAGGAAAGGAAAGGAGAGGAAATGAAAGGATAGGTAAGGAAAGAAAAGTAAAAAAGGGAAGGAGAGGAGAGTAAAGGAAAGGAGAGGTAAGGAAAGGAAAGGAAAGGTAAGGAAAGGAAAGGAGAGGTAAGGAAAGAAAAGAAGAGGTAAGGAAAGAAAAGAAGAGGTAAGGAAAGAAAAGGAGAGGTAAGGAAAGAAAAGAAGAGGTAAGGAAAGAAAAGGAGAGGTAAGGAAAGGAAAGGAAAAAGAATGAAAAGGAAAGGGAAGGAAAAAATACGACAGAAAAGGAAAAATCATAAAGGTATCTGACAGGTTGGATTCTTGCAATTATTTTTCACACATATCACCAAAATGTCCCTCAGTTGGTCAGTGGACACTTAAATCTTGGTCACATTTTTTTCGCTGCCTTGCCTCCAACCAAAATCGACACACCCAAGGGAAGCTGAAACACTGACTGGGGTACAATCATGGACACACATTACACAGTATCCAGTGAAAGATTTCTTCACATTGTACTCCAATGAGTATTTTTAAGAGGTGATTTAATAACAGCAAGTGTTTCATTAGTACAATAGTCTTCCCTGTTATGCGGATGACAATGGCATAACAAGTGAGCCCTTGGGCACTGAATTTGCACAGTCCAATAACAAATTTAGTAATAGCATTAGTTTGGTAAGACACAATACCGTTGCCTCAGGAAATTTCCTCTCAGATTCGACATGTAGCCCCTTGATAATAAACCAGTAAGTGAGCACTGAAATATTTTACACAGTCTTCCAGTTTAAGATCAAGGCTCTACAGCACTAGTTCAGTTGACCCAGTCCTCTCCACTAAAATTAAATCGCCTCTCATCAGCCGTCTCCACAGCCCAAGACGAGACGTAGTGCAGCAATTAAAACAGCTGCTCAAAGCCACGTTGGCCGAGGGACGTGTCACTTCAGATGTATTTATTTTTAAACGCTCACAGATTGCAGCTATTTGTGGTTAACTGATCAAAATTCCTTTTCTTTTTTACAAGTGTAAATGGGAAGACGTCCTTGTGCGGAGCTCTTAGAGCTCAAGCTTTAGCAAAGACAGGGCCGCTATTAATAGCGAGTACAGCATGCTAAACTCACTGAAAGGCCATCAATCATAAGACACAAACTGGGATGAGTAGAGACAAGGGCAGAGAAACGTCCAGGAGCAACATGTAAGGATGGACACCCAAACAGTGGGATTGTTTGAACAAGACATGGCGGGGGGAGTAAAAATCTTTCTATGCAACTGGCATGTTTTGAGCCAAAAATTGAAAATTCATAGACTGTCTTTAAGGAGCGTTATCGCAGATCCTTCCTCCCAGCTGCTCTCAGACTCTATAACCAGCACCACGCCCAAAAATCACAATAAGTGTTTACACACCTGCTGCCGCCCGCACAATCATTTGTACTGCTGTTATTCATTGTCAATACTCATCTGAACAAGCATTTGCACTACTACTCATTTATATTATTAATAATCTGAGCAATCATTTGCTCTGTTATTACCAGTTTTAACCTTCAAAATAATTCTGATGTAATTGCTGTGTTTCTTGTCTGCACTGTCATACTTTACAGTTAATAGTCTGTTGCGATTGTTTTGCACTGAAAAGAGGCACATTTTAATTACTAATGTAAAATTCTGATAGGTAACTACAGTGTAAAAATAAGGCATGTCTTTTTTTGTTTTTGCACAGTCCTTTGTATTCTATTATATTTTTACTGTTGGTAACATTTTATTTGAAGGGGTGTGCATAAGACTGTCATAACGCTGTCATAAATATGACATAACACCTGTCAGGAACTTAAATGAGTCCTCATGAATGTTTATGACTGTTGTCATTAAGTGTCATTCGGTAAATTGTGACACTTTTAATGCAAAGTTGACATTGTTTAAAATGTCTTTGTTATGACAACTTGACATTAACATAGACAAAAAATGCCTTGACAAGTTAGAGTATTTATAATGACACTTAATGACATCTTTATAACTAGTCTAACATGTTCCACTTTACTTGAAGTAAGGGCAATTATTAATTAAATATATTGGTCTCATGACAGCCAAAGTTAAGACCAACAACAAATGACAGTGTCATAAAATGTTAAAGTTGATACATAATAGCTTTTATAACAGGTTAGGATTTCTTAGTTTATGTCAAGTTGTCATAACAAAGACATTTTAAACAATGTCAACTTTGCATTAAAAGTGTCATAATTTACTGAATGACACTTAATGACAACAGTCATAAACATTCATGAGGAGTCATTTAAATTCAGGACAGGTGTCATGTCATATTTATGACAGCGTTATGACAGCGTTATGCACACCCCTTCAAATAAAGTGTTACCTTACTCTTAATAGTCGTATCATTGCTAGTTAGTGGTAATTTCGTTTTTTGTGCATTGTCTATAGTTTGTAAACTAGTGTGTGAACATTTGTACGGATGCTGCTGTGACATCTGAATTTCCCCTCGGCAGGACAATAAAGGCTATTCTATTCTATTCTATTCTATTCTATTCTATTCTAATTTAAAATCTCTTTGGAATGAGACATGTCCAATTTCTTCTAATTTTACTAGAGACTTATAATTGTGTTGCCTGTAACAAACAATACTGTTAAGATTTCTCTTCCAGTTGTGAGGTGTGGGTTGTTTGAAGGAGAGACACAGAGCGATTATTTCCTGCAGGGCAGAGAAGAGGGCGAGAGGCAGAGCTTCACCTGGATTTCAGGCACAATCGTGCCCCTTTCGGAGCAGGAGCCGGCGAAGGCGGTGAGCGGGGCCGGGGACACCACGGGCACGGGCCGGCTGAAGCTGCTGAGGTCGCAGCTCGGGATGTCGTTTTCCTCGTGCCGCATGACGATGGTGTCCATGACGAAGAAGCGTCCCCACGGCAACCAGAGCGTGTGCTCCTGGGTGATGAATGGAGCGCGCTCAAAGTGCAGGGCTATGGCGATGCCCCCGTTGGTCACCAAGTCAAAGCTGGAAAACAGATGTGGAGAATGTCAGGGAGGAGGAACTGATTCCCAATTTATCTTTTCCATCAACGTTGTTCCAAAAAGTCAAACTGTAAAAAAAAAAGAAAAAGAAAGAAATGAAGGCTATAAAGAGAAAGGATTATTTCCCACTCAAGTACAATTAGGCAATTCTTCAGTAGTAATAATATTAACATTGATCACAGTCTTAAAGTGTCTGTGACATGCATATTCTTCAAATACAAAAAAAAATCAAAGAAAACATCTTTATATTTAAGAAAGTTGGAACAATACACACAATTTTACCCATTT
>JARVGW010000624.1:20089175-20100467 GCA_031762495.1 Anablepsoides rubrolineatus | reverse complement strand
CACATTCTGAAAACAAGATTATTATTCTGACACAATCAGTTCTTGTTTAGTAAATCAGTCTCAAAACAAGATTAAAACTACTTTTTGGCTGGATATAAGGTTTTAAAACTTGGTTAGATGGACAGTTTTTACAGTATGTTGTTAGAGTTGATACAAATTTTTATCAATACTTTATCCCCAACTTCCCTTTTCAAAGCAAAGTATATTATAGTTTATATTATACCATAATTTATCTGAAGTAGATTTCCATAATCTCTAAATATCTGCATCACTTACTAACTTTAAAATCCCCTAATTGGTTGAACTCTAGTATCGAAATTAAAATAAAGATTTTTTACAGCAAAGAGTTAACAGGGGAAAAGAACATTTAACTAAAAAGCATAATGGATAACAATACATGATGTTTAGTGTGGACACTTTATCACTTTGGAATGCCAACCTTATCTACCACAACAAAAGACAGAAAAATTGTTGATAATAACTGAAAAAAAAAAAAAAAATCCCCAAAATCGACACTGTTCTTCTTCCCTCCATAAAACTTCAAATGTCACGATCGTATCTTATTCTGCATTGTTTTTGTGTTGACTGCCGTCTGTTTCTTCCACATTTGTATAATATCTAAAGATGAGAGCGATACATAAGCAAGTAGTATGCAAATAGGTGACGCTGCCACACAAACAATTAAAGATGAAAGGAGGAAGAGACAAAAAAGAAAAGACATCAGGGAAATCTTATGGGATTCTGATTGCGATCCTGCCTGATATGAAAGGATCTCGTGTTCCACGGCTGGGGTGTCATGAGCCTCCGCCTGTGGGAGTGGGCCTCAGATGGATTACAGTAAAAGTAATCACAATACATGAATATGAGATGCCTTTCTCTCAGACGAGCGCGCTTGGCTTTGCCACATTCTATGTTTGTCCATCATCATCTGTCCATCATGCTTTGAACGCCACCGGTCTTTGCCCATTTTAGCCTCCACTGATCACAGCTGCTTCCCCTTCTCCCAAGTTTTGATCTGATTGAAAACGATCGCACTTTAACAGCTCTCAAACACTGCCTTTCAGTGTGTGGATCTGACTGTGCATGTGTGGAACTGAGGCAAGACGTGGTTCTGGACTATCAAAGTGGAGATAATGTTAGATGGTAGCATTCACCCGACAACACTGTATGGTCTTTTTACTACAGTAAATTTGGTCCAAATTTGAAAATGTATAAAATAATAAAGTTTTACTTCTTCCTATCCTTTTTAGACATGTTAAATGGGATTTATGTATGTGCATTGTGATGTGTGTGTATATATATGTATATATAGATAGGGGTGCACACATTAGGTATATATTTATCTTACAGGTTGATTTTTTTGTGAACATTCAATTAATTGGTCTCTTTCTTTTTGTTCGAAGTGTGGTCTTTTTTATCCTTTATCCCTTACTTTGTTGTTAGTGTCCTTTAAGTGCTTATTATTTTTAGTGTGGTTGTCTCCTGGCATTCAGAGTGGTCACCAAAGTAAGAATTTCATTGCTCAGGGAAACATGTTTTCATCTGTGTATATGACAAACACTTGAATCTTGAATTAAAATAGTTTCATTTACTGATATAAATGTATTTTACAAGGAGTTCTATATGTTCAAAATTTGTGTGTATATGTGTGTATATGTGTAGGTATATATGAATATATTGATATACAGACATGCTCTATAACAGAGGTTCTCAAACTGGGGGTCTGTGAGAGGTATCTTCAAAAAATTTCACTAAATTGTTATTTGTTGTTGTTTTTTTTTTTTTAAATGGATGAAAAACAATGAACTAATAAAACAAACATAATTAAAGCATATATTCCCATGGCATTTAGGGGTTGAAAAGACAATAAATTATCTTTTAAAACAGCATAAGAGTTTATGAGGGGGTCCCTGGAATTTTTTTCGCCGTTGTAAGGGGTCACCAGACCCAAAAGTGATACAGTTTACAGGTCTCTCTTGTAAATGGGACTACATGTCTCAATGGGATTACTTGCCTACATAAATACAAAAAGGTTTGAGAACCCCTGCTCTATACAATAAACTTGACATGTCTGAAATGAATCAATCAATAAATAAATAAAATATAAGAATTTGTTTTAATGCAAATTCAAATTATAAAAGAACAGCAACTTCCAGACAATGTAGCATTGGGTCACACTTTACACAACAAAATATTAAATAATGACAAGGAACTAAAGCAGGAGTGAAAAGTGCTAAAATTCATTTCAAGGTAGGGTTGTGTCTTTCTAAAAGCACTTTGTCACTCACTTGCCATCGAAGGGATTGGCTCCAGGGACGGTGTGCGTGCTGTCCTTGCCCACCAGGAAGCGCACTCGGTCATAGAAAGTCTGCAGGTTGCTCTGTGCAGAGGACATCTGTGTTTCCTGGATGATGTCCAGGGGATCCGGCGAGCCCACACACAAAGAAGTGGTGTGACAGGTTGCCTGAAGACAGCAGTCTGGATCCATGCAGTCCACCAGGCCATCTGAGAAGGTTACACACGCGCGCAAGCGCGGTTATTAAACCGCAGCAAGGACACACACACACACCTGGCAGTGAACGCCAAGGTTATACAGACATTCAAAAATATTACCTTTAAAAAATGCTGATAGTTTTATTGATTGTTGTCCTAATTGTTAAAGGATTATTACCTTATACAGTGTTGTACACACAGTTAAATAATTGAAAAGCTTAGCATTCCTTGCAGAAGTGCAGATAGTTTGCTGCCTTTTATGTCTTTTTGTTATTGGATTTCAGTCTTGCTGCAGACTGAATTTGATGGCCCCTGCACAAAACTATACGAAAACAGATGTTTCTGCTAAAAAATTTAAGTACCTAAAACTTTGCCCACCACTGTATATGTGAATCACACGGGAATTCTAAACATTACTTCTGCTTCTCTATCAGCAAGTAAGATAATGTCTTGCAACAAAGAAAGAGTTGCTATGCAATGCACTTTACTTTTGTTGAAGTGGGTCACTGGACTCCCTAACCCATTGCTTTCAGTAGCATATCTGGCCAGATGGGTGATAAAAATAAACTCTGCTGTCAGGAGTCAGTCAAATCCCCTGCATGCACCCGGCTTTCGCTGTCGAGAGCTGTGTGGTCCCTGTGAAGTGATGGGAAGACAAACTGCCCCTGTATAAATAAGGGAGGCTAGTTCAAGATGAAGAATCAGGCCTGGAAAAAAAGGAAGTCACGTTTCTCCACTTGGCCTAAACAGCACCCCACCGCCCCCCCCTGGCTGGCTTTGTATGTATGCCTGGCTCTGCTCAGGGCTAGTTAGGGGGAAATGCAGGGACCTTCCCGAGGGGCCAGACTGTGTTCAAGGCATCAGGCTTTAAAGAAGAAAATGCTGTCCAGGTGACTTTTTTCATTAATACTTCAGAGGATGGCTTTCTTTATTTTATACTCAAGTAAAACCCTATTCACTGTATGTATACTGTATTTCTCTGTGTACACGGGCAATAAAATAAGGGATGGTGATATCACCTGATTTATGGTGAGGATTTATTGTTATTGGGTCAGAGCCATTTTGGAGTTTTGGAGCCAGAGGGTTGGACTTGACTAAAAGCCCAGATACATCATTTTATGATCCTGCTAAAATCAGGCTTGGTAAAAAATATTACCAAAAACATCTTTTTGCACTTAAATGGAAACATACCGGTAATTTCATTTAAAAACACAAGTAAATATCTTTGAGAACTACAGACAATGTTTAGATTGACAGTTTGCTGATGTAGCATGTAAATAGTGATTTGATTTGGCATTCTTCATTGAAGGCAACCTATGACCTTTACAGTCAAAGGTTTTCTATTGTTAGTGACCAACGTGGGCACAACTCCTACATTGGTACAGCACCTGGCATTCCAAGGCAGATTATCCCCTAAGTCTCTATGTTGAGCTTGAACCGAGACCTGGCATGTTCAGAGTGGTATCGCCACATGTAAATAAGATTTGTTACATCTAAGCTGTTATGTTTTACTTTGATGTATATGTGTGATATTTACATGCTTGCTTTTGATTTTCCATTCCCCTCTCCTCTCTCTTCCAGCTAAAACCAACATTACTCTTGGGGTTTGTGGCTCAGATCTGTGCAGGCGTCTTGAGAAAATTTCAATTGTTATTGGATCTATATATATATATATAAATAAATAAAATCCAAATGGCCTACATAAAGCGGCAGAGAGAAGCTCAGATGTGTTAAATCATATCCTCGTTGGTATTTGGTCAGTGCCAGGAGGAATGGCGTCTGGTTTGTGATTTTTACCTCCGTCGTTGTCCTTGACATCACTGCAGGCGGTCTCCATTGAGGTGTCACAGCCAGTGCCCCTCCAGCCCAGCTGGCACACACAGTACCAGCCATTGTTACCCAGAGTGCACCTACCATTTCCATTGCACAAACCAGGACAGCCCTCTGCGCGACACAAAATAGGACAAAAAACAAAAGTGAACACGAAAATATTAAGTATCAGTTATGACTTTATGTTGTTTGTGCACACCAACCACAAAAACACTTTTTTTTAATGTGGGCTGGTTGATGATGATGGTTTGTTACTAATCTTTCTCTGGCATCAATAAACTAAAGTTACGTAAAGATTTTAAATGGAAGAAAGCAGCTATAATGACCCTGAGCTAAAGTTGATTAATTTGATACAGCTTTTTGTGAAGCTTTAATATCCCTTTGCAGTAAAATCAGATAAAGGGGATCTTCAAAATCAATATTCACTTATTACTACAGTAGATTAGCCTGTACCTATGCAACTGCAGCTGTGTAATGAAAGCAATGGTGTATATCCTGATATTTTGTCAGATAATTGGATCATTTTTATGCGATTCTGGATTTTAATCATTTTTCTGAATGTAGTATTACAACTATTGCCTTTTGCAAAACAGAGTGAGCAACAACAACAAAAAAAGTGCTTGTTTTCGTACTTTTCCAAGCAATCAAAAAGATTAGCCCCTAAAGGAAGAGCGTATTCTCTGTCATAAACAGAAGCAGAGAGCTCGATAAAGCAGTTCGGTCTGAAAAGGTTCGGCTCTGTTGTTTCAAGCAGAGGTCACCTAACTGTATTTCTGGGCTTTGCAGACCTCGGGGGATCGAAAGCAGGCCGAAGCAGAATGACAGGTGAAACACTTCATTGTTTTCTCTTTGGATAGGTCTTCACAAGGGCACAGATCAGAGGATTATCTAGCCAATTTCCCCACCTCCGCTTGACATTTATCTGATACATTATGATATTTATCCCCTCGCTGAGGCAGAGGGTAAAATCTAAAGATATCAAACGCACAAGTCTGTCACAGATTGTTGTTAGCGGGCTGCTTTGATAGAGAGAAAGCTAAGCTGACCCAATTTATCAACGAAAGAGACAGGAGCAGCTGTCTCTACTGTACGCTCTTACATCACACAGAATAAACAGGACTGGGAGAACGATAGGGAGGGAAAAGAGGTGTGGCGAACAGCAAGTGTTTAGAAGTCAGAAAAGCCAATTGATTGGATGAGTAAGAGTAAAGATGGGATTATAACAAATAATGCATAACTCACAGTACAGCCATACAAATTTTGCATAAAAAAATAAATAAAATAATACCCAAACTTTTTTTTTCTTTTTGCCTCAACAGCTAATTGAACTGGAAGTTATTCTAAATGTTTTTCTGCCAATTTCTGCTAATTACAAAACCAATTTTAGTTAAAAATGTTGACAAAGAAAATTTTTTTCCTTACAAGCTTCAAAAAAAAAGAAAGATGAAAGTTTTTCTTTCTTATTTGAACAAATGAACAAAACTTCTCCGGTTAGGCTAGTGAAGACGGGACAATTAGGCCGCTCATAATGTTTGTTATAAGGATAAATAGAGATCCACTCTCAGTTGGCGCCGTATCAACTTAATTGGCAGAACTTTCATAGAGAAGCCCCTGCAGAGCCCTGCCGAAGCGCGCCTGAAACAGCTCCAGACGTGAGGCAGCAAGTGTTCGAAGAACTCCTCTGGCAGCCTCTCTTTACGCCAGGTGGTCCATAACCAAGAACACAGCGAGCGAGAGAGGGGAAGTGCTGGTGGCAGACAGACAAGGTTGCAGCAAAGCCTCCATCCCTGCCTGCCTAGCACCAAGCAGACCATGAACTCTTTTAATTAGAGAGGATGCAGCCTCAGCACCTATCAGACCCTGCACACGGCTCTACACTCATCTATAATTCATGGCACGAGTTATGAATGCTCTTCCCCAACATCTCCCAACAGAGAAAGTAATGCACACAGACCAAACAATTAATGTTAAGAAAGCAGCTCAAGTTGACTCAACAGGTGTGAAGGTGCTAAGCAGAAATTACTATGGGACAATATGACAAAAAAGGTGATGAGAAGTCAGGATCTGTAGAATGAGGTGCTTGAGGTAGCATCTTATTGGGCTGCGACTGTAAGACCTCATTTTGTAATAACGCATTATGTAATAATGTGTAAAAATTAGGCTTCAAGATGTAATAAACTCACACTAAAACCACATTATGTAATAATTCACGCACAATGTAATAAGTCTTCAACACATTTTGTAATACTGGCAGCCTCATTATGTAATAATGTTATTACATTTTGCGACAATTGTTACAAAATGTGGTGGTAAAATAATCTGGTGCATTATTATTATTATTATTATTAATTATTTGTTTTTTTAGTTTAGTTTATTCATTCATTCATATCTTTAAAAACAACAAATTTTGTAATAAACAATCAAAAACCAGTATTTGTTGATCCTAATCCATAAACTTGTATTAGTTGTCATGTTGCAAATACTACATAATTAAATCTTTATAACTATGGTCAGTAAACACAGAGCTTCTCATTATTTGCATTTTCAGATTTACTGTCCTGATCCCTGTTACAGAAATTATTCCACTTCGTAAACAACTCCCAAAATATATCTAAAAGTTAGTTGTACAAACATGTCAACCCCTTCAGACGTTTCCTTGTATAAAGAGCCTTTAAAATACGTAATTTTCGTTAAAAAAAAAAACTGTATTAATCACATGCAGGGAGGGTTGGGGGTGCAGAAGACCCTAGAAACTACCTCTTGAATGCTAGTAGTCGCAGCCCAATGAGATGACACCTTCGGTGGTAGAGAAGGTGTTGGAGTCAGTCGATGTAGAAAAAGAGCATGGTGTGTGTTTGTGCATGAGTTTGTTAATGCTGACTGGAGTTATGGGTGGAGAGCAAAATACATTGAAGGAGGAATGCCATACCTTTCACTACCTTATCCAGATAGTGAGCTTGAGAGATAAAAGACAAGACATTTAAGGGAGGTTTGAACAGTGCCACTTCCATGAAAGGACAGCAGGGCAGTGTGTTAGTTTACATTACAAAACGTAAATTTAAATAATAAAAAAAAACTGCAGTCATGAAGCACAACAAGCATGCATTGCGAGCAACACATCAAATATAGTCCAACACAGAGAAGAGAGATAGAGATGGAGACGGAAAGCAGACAGAGGAACTGGTGGAACACAGAGGAAGAGAGAATCCAAAAAGAGCAGACACAAAAGTAAAATCTTCAGAAAGAACGTTTCAGTCTGTTCCTGTTTATTAAACGCTGAGAGAGCTGCACAATACCTCCAGGGAGCATTTCAAAAGCACCGTGATTGATGCACATATTACAGTCCTTAAATCGTTTAGGCAAATACTGTACAGGACGGAGGTCGGGATGTTCAACGAAAGGCTCTTTTTTAATCTCGACACACATCTGCAGAGGATGAGGTCACGAGACATTCTGCCAAAAAATGTGGGACCAAACCAGACCTCCAGTGCTTGACGGCTCGGGGGCCAACACAGAGCACTGGGTGGTGAAAATTGATTCAAATTGAGATCTTTGGCATGTTAATGGAAGACACAGAGGGATATTCTTGTTGAACGGTGATCTCAATATGGCCTTTATGAAAAAGCTATCAATAATGTAAGGCCGGCGTATAAAACATTCACAAACTGAGTCGAAGCTCTGTACTCAGGCAGCACTGCTTTAAGACATGTATAAGAATACTGTGAAATACTCACATGTGACAGTCGGATTCTCAAGAATTTACATGCTTTTCACTAAAATGTACAGTGTGTTAGTTATAGAATTATAAAGATTTATAAAGTTGTTGTGACTAAGAGGTGATCTTTAAGTTGCTACTTCCTGGTGACAGTGTAGCAGCTGAGTTATGACAGATGGGTCGCACATAGACAGGGTGCATTTTTAATTACAAACTTCTGAAATGTGGATGATGATGCTTTTTGTCTGTATCTCTGAATTTGAGTCTGTTATCAAAACATCTCGTAAACCACTGGACAAATCTGACAAAACGTGTTAAAAGTAATTAGTGGGAACATCTACTGATGATTAACATTTGGTCAAATTGATACATTGCTTTTCTATTGTTTCTTTTGCTGGGTAGAGTGTCAAACATATACATCTGACCGGTGGTGCTATCTCTTAAATATTATAGAAATATAAAAAGGTATAAAATATTTAACTCAAATATTATCTCAAAAACTGTAAGTTAAGTAAATTTAGTTCCAAACCCAGCAAAAAGAAACAAAGGAAAAGAAGAAAAAAAAGCTGATCGTGTAGGGGTCTCTGCAATACATAGGGGGAGTTTCTTTTTGTGTGGGCGGAGTCTGACCTAATCATGATTGGTGGAGTTCTCCGGTGTGGGCGGAGTTTTCCACAAACTCCTCCCACTTAGTGGCTGCAGAGACCCCCCCCTTCTCAAGCTGATGTACACACATGAACACAAAATGTCAAACAGCTTCATATGACACATCCTCTGGATTGTTGCTGATGATTAACTGAGGTTTGACAAAGACAAAAATCAAACATCATGAACTCCTTTAAATGCTTGTTGTTGTTTTTTTTATATAATTTCATCGAAACAGTAAAACCTCAGAAAATTCATCACACTCACTGAAAATCGTTCATGCAAGCATTTTAGATGCAAGTATTAAAAAAAGCAGAAGTTGATTACTGCTTAGTTCTAATTTAAAACAGGTTCTATTCAAAAAAATAACAGCTATGAGAAATGAATAAGATAACAAAAATATAACTTATTTTGGATCTCTGTACTTTCAAAAACTAAAATAATATTTATTTTTGTAACGGAAGGTCTTCTTAGACAATTAAATATCAAAAATGAAGCACGATAAAAGTTTTAATCTAATAAAAATAACTTGCTAAAGGATTAAGTTTAGCAAAAGCTTATGGAAAAACAAGTGTTAGTACAAACAGAGAGAGGGAAAAGCAGCGGTTGACCTGCTCACAGTGACTCACATGTCAGCATTTGAACATAATAGTAAATGGAAAGGGAGCAGAGAAAGAGATGAGGTTGAGGATGAGTAAAAATGAAAAGACACCTTAGCACATTCCCACATTAAAATGCATGAAGGCAAGCCTCAGATCCTTGAGTAAACCTGTTCATGCTTTACCGAGTCGCACAAATTCAATTAAGCATGCTCTCCCCTCCTTTCTCCAACTGGATGCTTCCCCTTACGCCCAGCGCTTCATACACACACAGGCAGGGTGGCAGCCTATATGCTTTTGTGGGTACCCCCCCCAACAAACCAAACACAGACATATAGATCCAACCAGCCCCCCCACCCACACCGAAGCCTCCTCCCGTCCTACCTATAGTGCAGTGTTCTCCGTTCCAGCCCGGGCTGCATTCGCACTTGCCGTCCTTGCAGGTGCCGTGCTCGTTGCAGCGCGGGTGACACGCCCTCTGGTCGCACCCGGCGCCCATCCAGCCGTCGTCACAGCGACAGGTGCCCGAAACGCAAACGCCGTGGCCACCACAGTCGGCTGCACAAATCTCTGTGGGAGACAGGAACACAAGAAAAAAAAATAAAAGGAATGGTGGGGAAGACAGACAAGAAAGGAGGGGGGGGGAGAGGGGGCGTTCGAGGCGGATGGGATAGAAAGGAAAGACGAGGCGGTGATGGGACAAGGCGACAGGGGTGGAGGAGAAAAGACAAATCCAGAAGTTATTGTCAGAGAGAGAGGCGGCCACGCTCCACTACCTTGTCTGATGGCAGCTGAAAAGAAATTCCTGCACCTCATAGGGGCAATCCTTTTTGACAATACAAATCTAATAAGTCCATTACCAAGAAAAGACAAGGTTTGTGCTGGCCTTAGAGGACCCATTCTATTCTTCACCCCTCTTCCTCTTTGCTGATACACCTCTGTGCCACAAAGGGAGGTAAAGAGAAAGAAATGCACAGCTGGAGCTGTAGGAATGTCTGCAAATTCAGCACTCCATTAAACACCACCATTTGGACTAAACTATAAATGTTTCTTTCTTTTATTTTTTTTTTAAATACTGGCACAGCTCACAGCTCTGGCACATGCTCTGCTGTGGGCAAATCTATAGAATGATTTAAAGCACAGCATTTCAATATGCTGGTTTTATTCTCTTTAAGTGGCATCTAGCAGAGGAAGACGTGCATTCATGGGTTGAAGGAAAAGAAGAGACGGAGCCAACAGTAAAGCCTGGCATGAGGCTATTGTGTTGCGGCTGAAAGACCTCCCTGCTGTGTTAGAACCCGGGACATTAGCCTCATCTCATGAACTCGAGAGAGAGAGAGTACGACAAGCCGAAAGCTTGAAGAAATTAAACACTGACAGATTACTTATGAGTCTCATTGAAATGCTAACCTCTTTATTAACTATTCTGTAGTTTAAAAAAAAACGGAGGGCTTAGTTGTATGGGCAACAATGGACAATATTATTCCTGGGTTATTAGCCAAGCCAATTCAAATATGACCACAGGGGACCAAACTGGAGGTAAAATCTTTTAATAAGTCAATTACAGCTTTTTACAGTGCCCATTTTGTTATTGTTACAAATTCAATTTCACTGGTGTTCAGCCTTAAACCATAACATGGCATTAATGGCTTAAAAACCATTAAAAATAAATAAATAAAAAAAGCATCCTCCTCCTGTTAATTACATGTAAGCACAAACTATGCAAATGCTAATTTCACAACTCACTTCTGATTTATTAAGTATTCTAGCAGTGTCCAAATAATTGCCAGCAAAGACCTTTAAGCTCAGCGGCATGCAGGCAGAGATAACTGCACATGCAAACATCAGAACAAGGTGTGCACGTGCACCATTTACCATGCTGCTGGCTGCTACCTACTCTGAAGGTAATGATATATTAAACACAAGGTGCTAATGAACTCAATTAACAAACCAGACATCTTATTAACACATATGTTGAAAGGGGGGGGGGGGGGGGGGGGGGGGGTGTAA
>JARVGW010000624.1:20075924-20089105 GCA_031762495.1 Anablepsoides rubrolineatus | reverse complement strand
GGGAACTCTTGCAGATAATTCTTTGAAGTCACTAAAATTTCTATTTAAAAAAAAAAAAAAGGGAAACTGGCTTTAAGACCTTTTGGAGCAAAAAAGGGAAACATGATAAAGATGCAATTACAGTCCACAGGTAAACCCTCATTATCTTTGGCCAAAGGAGTCCATAGTGAGAAATCCACCATTTTTATAATGGTCCTCTCCATTTGCGCCGGTGGGCCGTGTAAACAAACTTTCCTGGAGGTGGGGGGGCTGACAAAAATGGCATTAGAGCGCACATTTTAAAGGAGATAAAAGCTCAGGCCTGGTTTTATAGCTGCTAACAGTATTACTACGTACTGTGCACACGTCGGTTGGCCACATGAGAAAATGAGTTTGTGATATGAACGTATTGAGGAGGTGATATTAAATAATTCTGAAATCCATGGAGAGCCCCTTACATGTCTGTAAAGGTGCCTGCTGTGGCACTCCCAACACATATTATAACTCAGCTTTGCATTAGAGCACAGAAAACTCTCCGATGAACAGGATAAAGGGGGATAAAGAGCCAACTCATCATCATTTATGGAGCTTTTCTCTCTGCGAGGCAAACTCAGACTAACTGCCCATTTCCCTCCAAATCCTTGGGATTACCTAACAGGTCATTGTGTCTGCTTTTAGGAGTACAAATGAGGGTTCAGAGAGACTAAAAACACTCATTCCAGAAATATTTGGTGAGAATATTAATCACTTTGTGCCTAAACAAATTTCTGCAATGGCTTCAAGAAGGAACGCAACTGACGTGCTGATTATTAACACATCAGCAGTCTGCTGAAACGGAGCTATCTGAAGCTATTATCTGCTGCGGAACAACAATAGACTGCAAATACAGGCTCATATGAACCTTTATTCATGTGCAAAACTAAAACATTCTTAAGCAGCAGCGAAAAGGAAATCCTTTAACTTTTTGCATCTGCAGACGCTGGGAGTCACTGCTGCCAGATAACTGCATTTGACAGCTCTATAACAATGTATAACTGAGTTCAGTGAGGTTTTCAGTAAAATTCATCTTTATTAAACATGAGCAAGCAGACTGTCAGAGCTGAGCTCACATTTTACCCGTTTCTTTTTTGAGCTCCGCGTTGGAATATTCCAGCATAAAACTGTATCTTCCACTCATCTTTTCAGGACTACCAAGAGACAACTCTCCCTATGGACATAATGAACACAATGGGAACAGTCCTCCGGAGCTTGTGGGGGGGGGGGGGACTCAACTATTATTAGCTGTGAACCTTGCACTGATTTGAAGAGAGGAAGAATTCAAGAAAAAGAGCATTATCTTGCATCATTCTACTGACAGAGTCCCTGCTTTGCATCGTTGCCTCCTTTCTGCAGCTGCCACCCTAACCACGCAGAAACTGGGGATTGAGCCATTTGTAAGAGAATCAAATTAAGAGGAAAATCATCAGAAATGTGATTGCATGTCCCGGACATCCAACTGAAAACTGATGAAACAAATTTATGCCTGTGTGCGAGCCATTTTCTTTTTGGAGGGGAAAAAAAAATCACTAATGTTCATGTCTCTGATGAGCAAAGCAATTACCAAAATTGATCAAAGCGATGGGATTTTACAGATGAATGGGTACATATTTCAATTATGATGCTTGTTGTTAATGTTAGTGGCAAGAAATGACACCAAAAATAAAAAGAATTTGATTGCTGGCTGTTGACCTCCGACTGATTATTGATGATAATCATTGAAAGCATTAGCGTCAAGTAAGTAAATCACAAACGGTTACTTCAGATTGAAGCCTAGCAATTATTAGAATTAGATGTAATCAAGTAGAGGAAATACATTATACAACTGGCAGAGGTGTATAAATTAATACAGGTCGTTGCTAATTACTGCAACATCTAAAAGGGAAGGTAATAAAAAAAAATGCCAAGTAGGAGAATCAAGATGCAGCAGGTAAATGTTCTTAAAGGGGTTGATTAAAATGTGTTTATTTATTGTCTAATTAATTTGTTATTTAGGTATTTATTATATTTTGTTGAAACCAAGAAAACTGGTGTTGTTTATCAACCATCAGCTGCCTTAAGTTCTAAAGAACAGTGTTCTTATGGAGGACCGAAACTGACATAATTAAAAGTAAAAGCATTATAAATAGATCAATCAATAAATAAATAAACTTAAAATGCACCAATTAAATTTAAAAAAATAACTTTTAACTCTTCTTTTATAATTTATTTGATCTTTAGATTTGTTTTTCCAGCCTACTTCCAATAAATTATATATTTTAGCACATAATTTCAGTTTTACAGTTTAAAAAATATATATTTTTTTGTTTTTCCTTTTACTTGTACATGCATCTGTGTCTCATCTTTATTTATTTTTTTATTTTTAATAATTTTTTCCACCAGTCTTTTTATTTATTTGTCTCCTGTTTTAACTTTATCTTACACATTTCTGCCTCGTTATGCAAAAAGGGTGGGCGGGCCTTCTTGGGTCAACTCCTCTCCTATTGGTCAACAGACAGGAAGAAGCAGGATCCAAGTTCAGATCTACTTTGCATGCTTGTGCTGCCGCCGTTTAGCTAAAAGATTAAAGTTTAGTTAAAAACAAAGGCTCAGGTAAATGTTTTCCTCCTTGCCTTTGTTTTTAACTAAGTTTGAAACTTTTATTATTTGCTAAAATATATAATTTGTTGAAAAATAAAAATGAAGGTCAATTATATTATAAAACAAGGGGTGAACTTCTCCTTTTTAAATTTAATTGGTGTATTTTAAGTGTATTGAGTGTATTTATTGGTCCATTTAAATATTTCTGCTTTTATTTCTAATTATGTCAGTTTCAGTCCTCCGTACATTCTAAGAAAAAACACAGCAATCAACCTCTAATAATAAATAAAATGGATTATGTAAAATATTAAGTGATGATGAGTGGTCAGAAATTGAGAATACACGTTAAGAGCTATAAGCTTTATAGTATTTAGTTATTACATTTGAGTTTGACATTTCCCTGCTTGTTTCCAGTTTAAGGATTATGTTTATTTAATGGTTTTAAATGGCTACACTTGAACAGCACATGTTTTTGCTTCTCTATTTTTTAGGTTTTAACAGTTATAGAAGAATATCATGAAAGCCTGTTTTCATGTTAAAAGCTTTTTCGATTGCGCTTTTGTGGACAAACCAAATCTTTTTCTACTCATTCAGCACTAAATCAGCTTGTAAAAAAACAACCCTGCCAATGTTTGCTCCCCTAACGGAAGTGTTTACCTGTAGAGCAGTCGTGGCCAGTCCAGTTGGGATCACAGCTGCAGGTTCCAGCCTCTGCCAGGAAAGCTCCGTGTCCAGAGCACTGATCCATGCAGGAGGCCCTGGGACTCTCGCATCCTGGCCCACCCCACCCGACAAAGCAGTGGCACTCTCCCTGGACACAAACGCCTCGGCCCGAGCATGTTGGATCCAGGCAGTCCACTGAAAGCGTTTCAAAGAGAGAGTGTCAGACACACCAGTCACCTGCTGTTTTCCATCTCTTTCAAAGCCATCCTGGCGTCTCTGTTTCAGCCTGAGCAGAATGACAACTTCAGTGGGCTGCAGCTCAAAAGCAGAAGCAACCAGCTTAGCACATGAACAATAAATGTACAAAAGGGAAGCACACAGAAATGCCGTTTTTCTAAAAACGGGAGAAAAAAAGATTTACATAGAAGCAAATTAAATGGCTGTTTGCTCAGTGGGTGTTATGGCACAAACCAACAGATTCAGCCCACACTTCTGCCGGCATTTTCTGTTCATTTTGAAGGCAAAAAAAAACTCTTTCAAAGAAGGAAAAACTGTGAAATAAAAGCCTTTTTCAATAAGATAAAAGCCACACTGATGCACAGCTAAAAGTTAGCAAACTTGAAACCTACATTTACTGACAGTAAAAACACAGCAAGCCAGAAATCTCAAGCATAAAAGCCTAATTTATATACCAACAACCCCCTCTATAGTTTTGCATTTTGTTTAAGTTAGCTTCATTAGCATACATATATATAATTAACGTCATTTTTTTATTTGTTCAATCCTGACAAGCTTGCTTTGTAAGGAGCAAAAAGGTGCAACAGCGTACGGCTACGACGTCAGCGTTCTTTTAACAAGATCCTATCTTCACGGAACACACAGATGGCAAACGGATGCAGAGTGGGAGTCAAGTCTAGCCACCGAGAGCAGTAGGCCACGCCACGGCGCGACTTCCTTGACGATGACATAAATGGATAGAAAGCCTGCTCTAGTAAGACAAACAGCATCTCTTGCCTCTTAGCAGATGGTTTGGGCAAAAAGACACAAAGATCAGAGGCTAACTGACAAGAAACTCTCTCCTGGCAATTAATCATCTTGGCTGAAGGTCACATGGAAAAAAAAGGTAAGAATGTTAAAGGGCCCTCATCCACATACCCCTCCACTCCTTTTGGCTAGCGCTCCACCTAAAATAGAATGGGGGGCCTACGGATGTCACAAATGCCCATTTATCAAACTGCCAGGGTCCATTTTTCATCTTGAAATGAGAGCCTTCAAGAGCTGACAAACACAATGGCTCCTTCAATCTTATCTGGTCGAACCTTATCCAACAATGAATGAAGGTGGAGATCCTCGCAGATTAACAGCAGACTTTATGTCTGAACTTCAGACAATAAAGGCACTGTTTTCATTAGCGCACGGCACTATATCCATGGGATGTGCAGACACAGACACCTAAGATGTGCACTTTGAAGCATTATAGCTGAAACCTTCTTCATAGAGGATGTCCTAGCTTTCATACCGGAGACCTGCAGCTATAACTTCATCAAGAACACTTCCTTACGAGGACGCCGTCACAGTGCTGAGCACTAATAGGTGGCTGGTAATATTATTACGTGGACGTTGTCACCTTCTTCACAGTTTTCTCCTTTGTAGCCTGGGTTGCAGATACAGGTTCCCACGATGCAGGTCCCATGGCCGCTGCATGTGATGTCAACGCACTGGTTGGTGGGCACGTCGCACTCCGAACCCTTCCAGCCGCTGTGACACATACAACGACCTTTGAGGTATTGACCATTCCCACTGCACAGCACTGGGCAGGCAGCTTTGAAAAGAGCAGAGAGGAAATCCATTTAGAAGGGAGCACTCAGAGCACAACTTCATCTGACAGTGAGAGCTTGATCAAACCCACAAAAGGTTTCTTTATAACCAATCACTGAAATTTGGCCTCTGTGGTGGACACAACTTTAATGGGGAACATGAGTCACGAGACTTTCCGATCAAAATGATGCATGTATAAACTCTTGTACCAGCTGTGTTTAGCTGTGTTTAATCTTAAATAAATTTGTGAAAACAGCGTCAAACTCCAACGGGAAGACAACAAATTAGAGATGGGATAAATGGCTCTTTGAAGGGATCCGAATCTTGAGTTTGTTTCAAAGAGCCGTTCAAAACAACCGGTCGATTTTAAACAAGTTACGTCATCACGTACGGAAATAGGGGTGTAACAATACATCGATCTATATCAATATATCGATTTGAATGGTTCATGATTCAGTTATATCGAGGGAAAATGAAAATATTTATCTACATCTTCATCATATTCTTGATGTGAATCGATACCATATTCAGATTCAGATTTATTTTGTTCCCAAAAGGGCAATTAATATTGCAGCAATTGCATATTACAATACAAAGACATTACAAAAAAAAGTTAAAAGTCGAAACATATGTATAAAAATATAAAAATTAAAAGTTATAACAAATAATTAAAAGTTATAACAAATAAGGTACAATACAGTGCTCCAAAACACATCAAATCATATGCCCATCTAACACAGTCATTCTGTTAGAAATCATATGGTGACAGACTTTATTATATCGAGAAATATCGAATCCTCATCTAAACATATCGATGTGATATCGTATCGTGATAAAGCTGCTGATTTACACCCTTAATATGTATTAGAAAACAAACAAAAAACACGGAGGTTTTGGGTCACGTAGGGAAATATGTCACCACTTTGCTGTACGTGATGACGTCGTCACGTAATCGTACATGATGATGTCATTACGTTAGGTGGGTGGAACCATGCGTTTGATCAAGCAGAACCCCACCCCCCTTTCTGTACTCCACCGGTTGGCCTGTTTTCCATGAAAAAGGAAAGCGAGAGCGATTTAGGGATGAAAAAAAAGATTATATGAGAAATAAACAAATAAAACTACAAATGGCTCGTTACTGCCCACGCAGATAATGCATGCAAATTGTGTGTGACGACACGAGTGAAGGTCCCCACTGTAGAAAAACACTCCAAACAGATTTTAGGGACACTGACATCATAGTGTTGTGGGCACATTGAGAAGTACTGTCCAAGTTATCAAAAAAACATATTAGAAAGTCTAAAATAGAGACTGCTCAGTTCAAATCAAAAAGAAATGAGGACATAACCCAAGAATATATCTGGATGATGGGGATGAACAAAGGTATGAGAGAGGAAGTGACTCACCTCGCCCACAGTCAGGTCCTTTGAATCCTAAAAAGCAGTGGCATGTTCCGGCAACACAGTCACCGTTTCCAAAGCAGTTACTGGGACAGTCATCAATAGAATCTGCAAGAGAGCAATCAAGAGATTCTCTGAATAATGTGGTTAGAAAAAAAAAAAAAAAAGAAACGAAAAGGGAAACTATTTTCCTGCCACTCATTTCTTCCGGCTGATTATTTCCCCTTTGCTAATGACGGTGATGAGTACATGCTCCATTAGACCCAACATTTGTATTTCACTGCGTGCCCCGCGTTCGAGTCTTACCTATGTTTCACACAAATGGAGCGATTTTCGCGACAAGAGCAACCGGAGCTGTGATTACTCGGGCTGCTACCGAAATTGCAAATCAATAAAATTGTCAGAGATTCCAAATGAACTGAACATTAAAAGTTGCCACGCTTGCAACATTTGATCAACTTAATTTGATCCACTGATTGCACATTGCAAGCTGATGAGGTGTTAGCAAAAAAAAAAAAAAAAAAAAAGGGAAGCTACGCAACCTCATTTTCTTGAGTCATCCAAGTGCATCTTGTTTTTGTTGAACAGCCTGATTTCCTGTCTGCTTCATGCATTTGCAGAAACATCGAGTGAGAGAATATTTTCTTCTTTGCCTATTCATCAAAAAAAACCTGAAAAATAACCTTTAATCTTTTTATCTTGATTTTTCTAATTTTATTTGATCATAATGCACAAGCCAGTTTTTATGTATTGCGCAAGGAATTTAAAATGCCATTGTGACACGTAAATGGTTCCCTGGCATCTCTTTCAGGTCTTGTTGGACTCTAATCAAACGCTGAATAAATCACAGCAGACCCATTAAAATGCGAGCTTTACAAAACCGTTTTCACATATTCACTGGTGGTTAGACAGGAATTCAAGAAAAAACTTGATCAATACACTGAGAAATGACTAAAATATAGCTCACATTTTCAGATTAAAGTAAAAGTACCACAGCTAGCACATACAGGATGATTAATTTAGTATTGATATAGTCTATACAAAAGCAATTATGTAGAATATTACAGCACCAACTCAGTTTTTGTTTGCTTTGTTTTGCCTATTATTATGTCCTCCCCGCACACAAAGCAAGAGTCATATTATTTTCGTACTGTTTATTCCTTTTTTATTTCTATTTTTTCAGTGATTTTTGGTCAACTGTATCACTGAAACAGCTGCACCAATCAATGTGAAATTTGACAGGAACACTGCACCAGCCAACAGTTTTATGATGGACCCCATGTTTGAGGAGGGGGCTCCATCTGAAAGTGGGGGTGTCTGAACATACAAAAATGCTTATAGCTCAAAAACTATTTAACGTAGGAGCTTTAGATTTTTTTTGTTTAATTCTGATGAAGGGCAAAATGACTATTAAGAATGCAAAAAAAAAAAAAATTCCCATTATACAATATTATTATACACTATTTACCTGTAAAATTACAAAATAAACTTTGCAGAGGTGGACAGCAGCAGTGTGAGCAGTCTATTTGTTCAGAAAAAAACCTTTATTTTCCCCTTTACACGCTGCTAAAACTCCTTTATATGAGTTGATGCTTTCAGCTGAAGACCCCTAAAATTAAATTCTTCTGCTTCAAACCGACATCAAATTTATTTTTGTTCTGATTTGTTATTTTTTTCCCCCCCACAGTTCCTCGTACTGCAGAATAAACTTTTAATAATTTGCTGTTGCCTTCAACCCACAAAACACATCATAAAAAAAATACCTTGCACTTTTAATAAAAGTTACACTAAGTTGGGAACTGTAAAGTTTATATATTAAAATAAAAATGCCTAATCTTCTTTGAAAAAAAAATGCAAATCACTTTCTGCCTTTCCAGACAAAGTTGAGATTTACGACGGCTGTCACAGCGATGAGTGCTAAACCTCAGAGTTTGTGTTGAGGTTGACTCTCTGCTACTACCTTAGACTGTATTTTACCTAAGTTTTAGATATTTTTATGCTTACTAAGATCACTTAGTTGTGGTTGCCATCTTGAATGGGGCTGAATCTTAAAGTGAAGATGCTCATCTAATATATCCTTTCTGAGAGTTTTATTCAAAGAGAGTGGTTTATGACATATTTTAATGTTACAGACAAACAAACACAGAGATGGGCAAAATTATTACCACTCTTTATTCACCTTCAGTGGTAGGCAATAATATTCACATTATTATATATTTTTTTCTTTTTTTTTTTTTTATCAATAAGCCTCTATTTCAATGTATTTCAGACTCTTCATAGTGGCTGACTGAAGTTCTTTTTTCTTTTTTTTTAATGGAAACAAGTCTTTAACAAAGACTAAATTATTAATCAAAAAAGAGTCACCATTATTTCCTTTATAGTTCTCCAAAATAAAATTAACCAAACTGACAAACATCTATGTTCCACTCTGACACGTCCTTTTATTAGAAACAAGACCGACCACTGATCTCTGAAGACAGCAGCCGAGCTCTGAAACATGATGCTCGCTGAATTAAGCCTGAAATGGTGCTGAAAAAATATCCAATCTTGTCCATAGCCTTCAGGCAGCAGAAACTCTGAGGCAAAACTTATTGAACAAAGAATCTCTTGTACTACACAAAAAGCTCGAAATGCGAGCCATGGATTCAGCTTCCCTTCACCCTGGAGAGTCAATCATCACTAAGGATGCAATGCAAGTGAAAAAAAAAAAGAAAGGAGGAGAGAAAGAGACACAGACAAACCAGAGATACAGTGAGAAAATAAAAAGGGTGGACAGAGAAATACGGCTTGTTTTGATATGCTTTAGGCCTCCCTGTGCCATGATAGGTCAGTGAAGGGATTTATGGAAGACCGTCCTCTGGTGTGGTGGAGGCGCTCAGAGGTTTGGTGGGGTTCTGATGGCCCCAAACCAAAACATCTGAGTACGGACCAAGGTTCTTTTTTTTTTCTTTGCTAGAAGCTTGTTAAAGCAACAGCATGTATTGGGTAGAAGAGACATGCTTACAAAACTTGATGTGTGCAAGCTCACCATTACAATTTTCTACCCTTATTATAAGAAAAAAAAACTGCACATTTTTTCTCCACACTCAATGGTTGATGATACAGTATATATATATATATATATATATATATATATATATACACATACATACATACATACATACATACATACATACATACATACATACATAAACACACACACACACACACAAACATTTATGCTACTATGTAATTTCATTGTGCTCTGTACGGTGACAATAAAGGCTTTATCTTATCTTATACTAGGGGCGCAATGATAAAGAAACTTCCCGATTCAATGCAGTTTGATACTTGAGTCTCAAGGTTCAATATTTTTTCGATACAAAAAAGAGAAATTTCCATGCCCTTCTTAACTTGTAATTTATTGAAATTATTTCTGAACATTTGTTTAACCTCAAAAGTCCAGTTTTTAAATTAAATGTTGCTGAAACAGCAAGTTTCTCAGTGGATCTGTGCTCGACAATGCAGCCTAGGTGGAGTAGTCGAACACAGAGCATCTTCAGAAGACGAACGGATAAAAAAACTTTTAATCTGTATTGTTCGATACTTGTGTGTTGAACGATTCGATACAGATACATGTATTCTTATACATAAGTAAATATTATGATTTTTAAAAATATTTTAAATCAGTTGTGAATTTCTAAGTTATAATTCAATACAACGAAATAAACCTATTTAAAAGATAAAAGATAATTCTTGTTCTGTTATATGCTGTGGTGTTTCACCTACCATTAATGGGTAAGGCCCTGCCATAATACCCCCCGTGAATGCCCGGCCTCTGAGTTGTTGGCTTTGAGTAACTGTGGCCCCCTGAGCAATCTGGCTGAACAGGCCTGTATTAGACGGAACATCGACGCAAATTTGACTGGAATATCCCTTTAAGCTTGAAGGTAGCGTACATTTATTATGTATAATTATTCTTCATCTATTATGCACATTTCTTTGCAGAACAACACGCCGCCTGTCAAACACAACTGAGTAAGGGTGAACTCCGGCGCTCTGATTCTGAAAGCCGACACAGTTTAGCAGACTACAAACTGCTTCATGTCCATCGCCTGCAACTCCTCTGAGAGCAAAGACGGTGAGGCCGTGAATATCTCTCAGCCACACACTCGACATAGGCCAACGCATAAATCATGGATTCGAGCAGAGCTTCATTGAAATTCATTACCCTTCATATCAGGGGAGCTAACTATTGTGAGTCTCTCCAGTCTGCGAGGATGGAGTAGCGTGCGGACGGCTGCTTTAATCAGCAACTTGCCACGCTCTCAGAGGATGCCCAACACCTTTTGAATGATGGGTCGGCCGCGTGACAAAAAAAGAAGCCTCTGTGATGGAGTGAGACGGGATACGTCGGGAAACATCGTTGCTTCTTTTTGCTTCGCCTGCATGTCTGGGCTGAAACATGCCCCAGCGTTAGGCAGCAAGGACAAAGGGCTTCTTGCTCCAAAGGGTTGCGGTACAAAACATTGAGTAGACCACTTTTCATTTTGCCACAAAGCCTGAGCAACCACGCTTATTGCACTCTATCTGTTGGATAAACCCGTTTGTAAAGGTACCCTAATGGTAGTAAAATGACACGCATTTCCTTCCACCCCTGCCAGAAACACTAAAATGATATTACTGCAAGCGTCTTTTAAACAAAGCTGCTTGTGTTTCAGCCTGCCTGCTCTTGATATTGCTCCCATATATTTCTATACCTGGGCTGCTCTGTTTGAAGGTCAACTCCATCCCTCCACAGCTCAATACAACTCAGGCAGTCGGTGGATTCAATTTCTGCTGAAGGGCACTTAACCGGTGACCCATTTTAGAAGGACCCCCCTTCTGCCTCCCTCCGAGCTCCCGTGAGCAGATCAGCTCCGATACAAACGAACAGAGGCCGGATTCTTGCTCCGACTACCTCCGCCCCGCCCCGGCCGCTCGCGCAGAATACCTCATCTAGACATGTTTTCTCTGATGCAAACCACGGGGGAGCCTCGCGCACACCCAGTCGAAGAAGAAATAAGCAAAAAGGTAAACACGTTGCTCTCACTTCCCTCCCTTCTTGTGTCCTATCATATTTTAAGTATTGAATTACGGCTGTTGTTGGCACGGCGGGGGGTGGGGGTGCAGAGTGCATCTCTCGCCTGTCTCCGCTCGGTGCTGAGGACAGCCGCTCATCGATCTGCTGCCTGGCACAGCCACTGTCACATATGGACTATGGCCCAGGAGCTTTTAATTAAAGAGCATGTGAGAACAGCTCCCAGCTGCCATCCCCGTGAAAGTCGACACCTCGGGCCCCCTCTCACACCTTTGCTTGATACAGCCGCGCTAATCAAAGGCGCTTAAGGGAGAACAAAGAGCACCGTACAAAACGAAGTCACCTCCACAAAAGGAGGACATGCGTGTGAAACGCAGTCGTGTGCCGCGCCGTAACAGTCGGAGGAGAGAAATCGTCTTTGCCACTTTGATATATGGAAAGCAGATGGAAATTGGAGCAAACCGTGATCAAAAAGTGGGACCAGCAGGAGGGTACAATCATACTTTGAATTGTATGCAAATGTTTCCCGGAAGCCGGACCCCTGATTCACTTGGAAGACACTCAAGGCTAATGAGGATATTATGATCTCTCAATGCCCTTCTCAGTAGCAAGGCTGATGTCCTGATTTTGTAATATTCACTTTCACCTTGATTAACCTGCACTTTCCCCAGCTGTTGAAATCCACCAGTTTCTCTTACCGTTGCCCCAGTTCCGCACCATTTGCCACGGGGTGCTACCGGCCGGGCATTATAGAGATTAGGGATCGCCATTACAGCGTTCATTAGCAGGACACGCTCGTGGCACTCACCTACGGCAGTGGTAAGAAAGGAAACGGTCTCGGTTTCTTTCCCATCGTTGTAGATGGCCAGGTGCCAGATGCCCGAGTCCATGTACTGGATGAAGCCCGTGTCGTGCGTGGTGATCGGCACGAGGCTCCGCTGCACGGCCACGGGCCCCTCCAGACTGCGGATGTCTTGGGCCAGGAGCCGCCGCCCGTCCAAAAGCTCCACAAAGTCAAACTGCAGACAGAAAGCGAGAACGGTTGATGGATGGACCATTAAAAGTGACACACGAGACCGGAGTGCTTTTCAGGCCTCTTTTACAAGCACAGCATCATTTGGACCGCATGAATAACTCATCGTTCCAGACGAGCTCCAGTTAAGTCTCGACACATCTTGGCTCAATAGTTTGTGATCATTCAGTGCAAATATCCAGTGAGAGAGTCTGGTTGTCATTTTTCTGAAATTACTAAATGAGAAAAAAAAAAACAGAAATCTGGGGAAATTAAATGTAAAGTTAGTGTTTACCAAATAACATCTGCACTGATTTGCTTCATATCAGCAGTGAGCCAATGAATATCAATGAGACAGCTTTTCATTTCCCGCTGCAAAGGGATAGAAAGTTTGACTTGGATGTGATCAGGAGCTGGGTGAGTTTTCTACTCTAGATGTTTTAAAATAGGAGGGAAAAAAGGAGACAATCCGGATTTTTCAACTTAAAAAAACAAACACATCGGACATCAGTGCAGACAAATGTTATGATCTATACAATCTGTTGAACTACTAGGTGCGTTTCCATTAACCATGAAAATGCGCAAATTAGAATTTCGAAAATAAATTTGCTCAATGGAAACACGTCAATTTCGA
>JARVGW010000624.1:20064299-20075824 GCA_031762495.1 Anablepsoides rubrolineatus | reverse complement strand
CGAAACTGTGTTTTTTCGACATTAACAAAATATCGGCAAAGTTTTGCGCATATTTGCAATGGAAACGCAGCTACTGTTGCATTTAGAGCAGGACGTCCGTGAATCAGGCAGCCAGAAATGATTAATAACATGATGGATCATATCTGTGCTCTACGTGGATGGGGAAATTAGTGAAAAGAAAAATCTTCTTCTCCGGGCCCACGAGACCAATCTAGTTGTGTGATTCATTGAAAGGTTTTTTTTTTTGCAATAAATCCTTTCTGCAACAAAGAAAGGAATTCATAAAGAGAAATTTATGATGATTTGTATTCATGACACACTTTTACTTGGATAGTTTATTTTATTTTTGCAATTTCCCAACTTACTTTCAGTCGAATTTTATACTATATGACTGTAATGTTTTTCACATAGCATCTGATTCATAAGTTACCACTGTGTTTTTCATATGAAACCAAGAATGTGGGGCAGAAATACTTAAAGCAGCGAAACTGTTTAGCCTTCAAACGCAACTTTCATAAAACAGAAAAGGAGCAAAGCGAGCTATTTTACATGCATTGTACATTTACCGTCAGCAAAATGTAAATCTTTCCCACCTGAGTGTGTGATGGAGGAAGGCCTCGCCTTCCGTATATTCCCACTAAGGCATCTTTACTGAGTGACACGTTGAACTTCAGGTACATGGGATGATCGATGAAGACCTGGGATCTCCAGAAGATACCAAGAGGAATCTGCTGAGCGACCTTGCGGCCCACGTCAATCTCGCCCATATCTATATAGCTGTCATCTGGGAACAAGCTGTCCAATTTGCCTGCATTGCACACAGAGTTAATCGGTCAAAGAGATCACATCATTAATCCGGCAAGTGGAGGGGCACAGGGAGCCGGTCTGCTGAGGCACAAGTCTGACCATATCACAGACATTTAATCACATTGCTGTCAGTCAGAGGAAAAAAAATATATAATAAATGATCCCTCTGACCACTGCCGGCAATTACTAGTTACACTGTAAGAGGTGGGGCATAGGTGAGAAATACCAAACTGGGATTATTCTGCGCTGAAATGTTTAAAAGGAAAATATAAAAAAATGTAATAATAATATTTATTATTCTAAAAGCACTGCAGCTTATTAATAACCTGGCAAAAAACCTAAACAAAACATGCTGTTGTTAAAGAGTAAAACATGAACATATGGTGTGGACTTGCCAAGAAAAAAACAACAACAAAACTGCCAAAATCTAACCGTCCTAATACTGCATGGTGAGAAGCAAAAGCAATGAAGGGAAAATAGTGATTATACTAGAGAGGGATTTCAATTGCCACTACCTGCTCAGGTAGCAGCACATTTACCGGCAGAAATCACCCCATATGCTCCGTAATACAACTTCTATTGGACTCAGCGGAAATGGCAACATCTGTTTGACTGTGTAGATGAGCTAATTTCAGCAGCGATGTCGGTCCACCGCAGACATCCATACAAACCACCCCCCAGGACCGGGAAGCAGACACGGCTTTAGGTTACACGTGGCACACCAGATGGAAGTCCTCTCAAAAGTCCATCAGTGACAATGGGGGTTTATCAGAGAAGACGGGGCACACTCCCACAACCATCTCCCAGATCGGGGCTTTACATAACGCTGCAGCCCACAAGCTCAGTCTGCACATGTTGGGTATGTGTGCCTGTTTATACAGCACATTAATAGCGTTCTCATCAGGCTGTTTCAATAAATTATAAAAAGGCGAGACCAGTGATAATGGGCCTTGTAGTTAAATATTTTTTTTGTTTTGTTTTGCAAGCTAAACTGCAGCGTAATGCTCTGGCGGAGTCAGAAAGAGACGAGCTACAAAGAGCCTACATTTGCATCATCTTGAGAAAACATTAGTTAGGCAGGCATTGTTTCTGGTGACAGCGCTGCAAAATGAAACTATTTAAAACAAAAAAAACTATAGCTATTGATTTCCCATCACCAACAGCTGCTGTGCACACTGCTCTGCCATAGTCGTACTTGTTGTTGGCTAAACACACATTCTGCTGTCTGGTAAATGAAAAAGACAACTCCTGGATTCATCTATATGGTAATAACCTCATCTTCAACCTATTGTAGTCTGCCAGCGGCAAATCACATGGTTTAATCTGCAAGCGTTCCTTCAAAAATGCGAAGAAGAAACATTCTTTTTTTTTTTTTTTTTTTTGGAGTTGAGCAGTTAGTACCGTTGGGTGAGCACACAACCTTTCTTTGGCTGCCAGGAAAAGGCAGCCCAAGCTGGAAGATGAAAGAATCACATCCGTTCTGAAGGGAAACAGAGTGGCTAATCCCTCCCCCCCATTCCAGCCCCTGGATACTCCATCCCTTAAGCTGCCCCATATTCTCCCTCCAGGAACAAATAGCACTTTCCCCACTTACAACAACTTTTATTGGATTACAATGCAGATCGCTTTGGATACCATGGAGACAGGCAAACGCAATGTGAAGCTGGATGACAAAATTATTACAAAGTTGCGAAAGCTTTGAAATGCCATCTGCAAACTGAGATTTGAACAACTTTCCTGGTTCAGTGCCATGCTTTTGTAAAGTGGGGGCATTGAGAAACAGCAGCTTTATTAATGTGAGTTTATTTATAGCATCTATTAGTCTGGAAAACATACATATGACGACACAAATAAGGGAGAAAAATGAAAGAAAAAGAACTTACTGTCATCTTTTCCCTTCCGATCAGGTAATTCCAGCCCCGTGTTGCCTAAAGGGGGCAAACTCAGGTCTGTAGGTAATGTTAGGCCACTTGTATTATCTTCTGACAGCTGGTACATCTGTCTCTGCATGGGCTGCAGGTGCCAGTTTAACCCCAACAAATGAATGGCTGAAAGAGAAAAAAAAAAAAAAAAGAAGAATCTTGTAACCAAACTGTGTGAAAATACTTTAAAGATAATCATTGCAAAGACATGAAGCAGTAAATCTAATCCACACAATATTTTTCTCATATTGTCTTCTTAAAGGGATCCATGATTAGTTGTAACATTAGACTTTAATTGATAAACATTTATTTTAACTGTAAAATAAAGAATGTAAAAATACTGTAGGCTGTTTAGTTCTTATAACTTTTAAACTACATTTTTAAAAATATATTACACGGCCTGAAACATTTTATTTACACACAGAGAGGAGAAGGTAGAAATGACTCAGCCTGCAACTGAAAATATGGATGGAGGACCTCAGTTTAGCTTGTTAGCTGGTCACGCTAGCGCCGAGCTAATACATAAGGCAATATAGCGTTGGCGCTAGAGCTAAAGCTAACAGGCTAAGCTGGGGTCCTGCATCCACAACAGCATCCATATCAGTTGCAGGCTGAGTCTTTTCTACCTTCTCCTCTCTGTCAACGCTCTCTGGTTTCATTTAAAAGAGCCAATCGTCGTTTTGGAAGAAGACTCATAGACTGAACATCAACCATTGGATTCAACAGATGTTATTTAAACTTCCTTTGGAAAAGATTACATATATCTTGAAGCGCAAACAGAACTTATTTGAAAGTATTTGGAATCCTTTTATTACACGTGATGTAATGGAACTGACTGCAGTTCTTAATTACACTGCAAAAACTGTCCATCTAACCAAGTTTTAAAACCTTATTTTCAGCCAAAAAATGGATAGTTTTTGCAGTGTACAATTGTCTTGTGGATTATAAACAGTTAAATCTGAGATTCCAAAATGGACATGATGTATACTTTGAATGGGGTTTGCGTTATGATTAAGACTGAAAGAAGCACACAGTTTAGGTTTGGGTTGAGTTTTAAGCTTAAACGCAATGTCTTGTACTCTTTCTGTTGACATATGTTACCAAATGTTTAAGTTGTTTATATAATATTATAAAATCTCAATAAACATATTTGGTAAAAAAAAAGAGTCAATCATCAGATATTGTCAAGGATTAACCTTCAGGGTGGATATAGCTCGCTAGCAGCCTCGCACCGATGACCTGTCGACGTCATCATTTACCCAGAATGCTTTGCGTGTAAATAAAATGGTTCTGTCCATGTTAAAATATATATTTAAAAATTTACAAAACTGAACAGCCTACAGTATTTTTACAGCCTTTATTTTACAGTTAAAATGTGTCTTTATCAAATAAAGTTTAATGTTACATCTAATCATGGGTCCCTTTAAATTACACATAAATAAAGGAAAGTCAACTACCACTTTGTTTCCCTATAGAAAAAGCCAAAAGTAGAGCTTTTTTAAAAAGAGAGCTGTGAGATGGAGAAACGGGAAGTAAACAGGTTTAAGAACAATGCTGGGTTTAATGGTTAACTGCGTTTTTTTTCTCCTCCAAAGTGCTGAGCAGTAACATCTTTAGACGAATGGTATGCTGAGCCTGTGGGACAAACATCTGTCTCGCCACACCAGCACTGTCATGGTCCAAACTCTACGTCTTGTCACCTCTCTTTGCCCGATTATCTTTATGCTCCTCGGCAAAACTAAAGGACAAAGAGAAAAATAATAATAAACAGTAGCGAAGCAGAGGTGGCTCGGTGTGAACAAAGCACATGAAGCACAAAGATTTTTTTTTCTCTTTTTCACAAGGTCGACAAAAGAAATGTCCTTTGGAACAATGGCAGCAGAGTGCAGGACGGAGGAGGAGGGGCTGACCATGACAGATCACCAATAAGAGAATGGACAAGATGAGCTTAGCAAGGCAAAAGGCAAACTCAGAAGGCAACAGTCAGCAGAAAACACCCAGGAACTCAATATAGCCGTTTCTTTGTTTGGTCGGTCCTTTTGAAGTCCGAACAACAATACAATTTAATTTTAAAAAGTTAAATTACTGAGCTGTGTTACG
This sequence comes from Anablepsoides rubrolineatus, assembly GCA_031762495.1. Taxonomy (NCBI): domain Eukaryota; kingdom Metazoa; phylum Chordata; class Actinopteri; order Cyprinodontiformes; family Rivulidae; genus Anablepsoides; species Anablepsoides rubrolineatus. The sequence goes on along the minus strand of JARVGW010000624.1, from coordinate 20,070,995 downwards.
ACAAAGCTGGGAGTCCAACATCTTGAGTTGCTTTCTTTAACGCTCTGCTCTTTTATTTCATTTTCTTGTCTTTATAAGAAGAAAATACAATAAACAACTTTAAACAGACCGGATTAACAACATCAGGATATAAGAAACTTATAGAACACTTTGTCTGAGTTCTCTGTCAATAGGTAGAGACAAGTTTGATGCAGGTTTCTCTGGGGGTAAAAAAGATGGAAGTTCAGCTGCAACATCAGCATCTGCTCGGCGCTTGTCCAGCGCTTGGAGGAGCGACGGTTTGAGTGGAAGGCAACCAGAGGAGGGACAGATGGCTCTGTTAGTCACTTTGTAAGCTCTAGAAAGACATCCTTTTTTTTTGATCTGCAGCATTACATTGACTGATGAAATGAAAAGAAAAAAAGAGAGAGAGATAGCGTATGTTGGTGAACGATTGCAAAGTCACCAGGATGTCTTTCCAAGTGTCCCGGTAATCACGGCTTTCTGAGATCCATCCTTCATCCCAGCCACTCCCGAGGCTTCTAATGGAACATTCTTGTCCTTCAAGATTTACCTCGCTGCTGTCATGGTATTTATAATATGCAGAGCACTGGAGGTGAGCCAGACAAGAGTCATTTTTGCTTTGTAAACTTTGCAGCTACTGCCAAGACACTCAGACGTCGACCACAAACTGGAAACCAAAACAGGTAGAAGATGGTTTTAATAAGAAGGCCACTGGTGCTAGTGATTTCCACTGACACTGTCAAGAAAACTGCATTTTTCTAGTGCTGCTCGTTTTGTCCCGAGCACACGTTGTGCCCCTCTTTTTCGCTCATATCTTGGCAGGAAGTCGGCTCGTGCCATGTGCCAATTAGGGAACAAAGGTACGGCAGCTGAAGACTTCTGAGCCCCGGTCGGAGGAAGTCGGGAGCGTGGGTCATCTGCCGCAGCAGTAAGTGCTTCTGTCGCCTGTTCATAGCACTTTTTAACTAGTGCACAGTTCAAAGGAAGCTATGATGAGAGGAGAATTTGTTCTCATCTTGCTGAAGAAAAGGGGGAAAAAAAAAGACTTTTTTATTCCTCATCTTACTGGTCAAAAACTAAAGTACTGTGAGGCCTTTAAAGGAGCTCAAACTAATTTGAACTAGAATGGAAAATTATTTAAATTTTGTTTTAACTCACATGGCTTTTAAATCTTATATGTTCAAAATAAAATGAACATGGGTTAAAACAGCATTAAATGAGGACATCTCCTGCAAAATCTAATTTTTTAAGCCAATAAATACATTTTGTTGTGTACTTAGAGTGTCTAGAAGGCAGAAAAGTGTAATTTAGTTGTGCAAATATATTTTTATATACTTTTAAGGTCATATCCTTCAACCTGTTCTATTTTCTGAACTATTATGTCAAATTATTTGTGACAGAACTAGCATATAAAGTCTGGACTTACCAACGACAATTTGGTGGTCTGTGCAAGTCTTCCCTTGTTGACATCTTTCAATTAAATTGTAAATAAAATGTTTCTGTGCAGCTATAAAGTCGTAAACGCTTCTATCTAACTAAAATGGACCGGTCTGGAAGTTGGTCTTGCTTAGATTTAAAGAGACAGCCTCAAAATGAGTTGATCTGAGACACAGTTCGGAAAAGGGGTGAAAGAGGGGCTTGTAAAGTTTAAAGCAAAGCATTGCAGTTCCACTTTATATAGACCCCAAATATATGACTGAAATGTGAAAAAGAAGTATTTAAAAGCATGATGTCTACTTTAACTGTTCTTGTTGAAGCATAAGTTTGAATAAAACATTCTGATTTATTTATTTATTGCTGCATTACCATGGGAATCCACTGAATTACACATCAACTCTAATTTTCCAAAAAATAATGTTTGCAATACAGATGTGAATATGAATAAAATACTTTGAAACGGGCCAGCACCCATCAACGTGTGCAAGGCTGAATATTTTCACCTGAGAAATATCCCTCAGGTTTGAAACAGTACAACTTAGTCAAACTGATACTGAAAAGCTGCTACATGCTTTTTACTTTATCCAGGTTAGATTACTTCAATTCCCCATATGTCGGCCTAGCAAAAAAAAAGTCGACTGCAAATCTGCAACGAGTTCAGAGCACTGCTGCCAGAATATTAACATCGCACAGAAAGAAGGGAGCACATCCCTCCAACACTCATACCCCTTTGCTTTAAACCTCCACCTCCATCTGCTTAGTCGGGTCGCGGAGGCAACGGGTCCAGGAGAGAAATCCCAGACATCTCCCCAGAGACACTTTCCAGCTCGTCCTGGGTCTTCCCTGGGACCTGCTACCTGTGGGACGTGCCCGAAACACCAAGGGAGGCATCCAGGAGGCATCCTAATCAGATGAACCACCTCAGCTGACTCTTTTCAATGAGGAGGAGGAGCAGTGAGCACCCCGCAGGTGATGGAGCTCCTTCCCCCTGAACACCTTGGGATTCCCCCAGATGAGCTGACCCAAGTGGCTGAGGAGAGGGCAGTCTGGGTCTCTCTGCTTAGGCTGCTGCCTACGTGACCTGATCCCAGATAAATGGCAGAAAACGGACGAACGGACGAAGCTGCTTTTATTTATTAAAGCTCCAAGCTCTGAAACTCTCTCCCAGCAAACCGGAGTTGACTCTTTTAACACTTAAAAACAGAACTTTTTACAGTTGCTTTTAGCTAATATTGCATTTTATTGCTGTACTTTTTTAATCTCCATCTGTTTATTGCTGCTTCTAGTCAGATTATAGTTTTGGATACATGTACTGTTAAAAATGTGCTATACAACTGAAGCTTATTATTTAGAAAAAAATAATATAATTACTTTTTAACTTATGACTCTTATCTGGAGACACAACTGAACATTGAGATTAATAGAAGGTCGGTTCTGAAACAGCAACAAAGGTAAATGGGTAAAATTTGTTTTGCAGAGACGTGTTTTATGGGTTGGAGGATCACGGAGTGAAAAATTTTCCAAGGCCCAACCTCTCTGTCCTTGACTGGATACCCACGGTGAGCGAAAGTGAACACAGGAGGATACTGATGACCTTAAAAATGAGGCACGTATAACAAATGTGCTAATGAGCAAGCAACCGCAGAGAAAATAGTGCCATCAAAAACTCCCAACCTTTTTTTTTCTTGCACTTCAAAATGGGTCAATTTACACAGCTGTGAAAAAAAGAAAAGTCAAAAACATCTGTCATGAGGCGTAATTGGGTTTATTAGACGTCTCATCCAGAGTTCCCAATTACAGGTCTCAATAATTAACTGCACTTGAAATTAAATGAATTTTCTCATCAGCCTTTAATTAAACATGGCTCTTGTTCTTGATTGGAAATTCCAATCTAAAGGTGAAGTTTGGACTGCAACATGTTTACTTGTGACGTACCGGGCGATGGCCTGAGCTTTGCAGGGGATAATTACCTCGTCTGATTAGACACTGTCAGGCTGTGACGGGCCTTTATTTTTTGTTTATTTTTTTATTTTTGGTCAGGTCACAAGAAGACAACACTTGCCATATGTTTCCTGCAGCAACCGAACCACCCTGAGCCAAACCCAACTTGTCACCAATGCAAAGATGCCATGCCACAGATAATCACCATGCAAAGCAACCCATTGACTCTTATTTAGAATCAGAACTGTTCTGAATCACAAATGACTATTTAAATGGACGTGGTGACAAAAAAAAAAAAGAATAATCAGAATTTAGTTGGTTTGGCCTCAAGGTGAAGCAGAAACGACAGCTTTTTATGATTGTTACGGCCCAATGAGTATCTATAACAAATGCACTGAGAGAAGAATTAATTTATCTCCCTGATGAGGGCCATGCAGGGGGGGATCTGCCTTTTCTTTTCCTTTCCTTCATGCAAATGAACTGAAATGTCCTCATCATTCTGCTATTTAAATTCTTTCTTCATCTTGTGTGAGGCTGAATTCAGTAGTGGCACCATTTATATGTTAAGAAGGTATTCACAGTGAAACAGATGCACTGTTATAACAAAAAATATATTAAAAGTGTGAATCGACTGCTTTATTTTAATTTGGAACGACATACCCAAAAGAACTTTAATTATAAAAAATATACTTAAGGTTTTATTTAAAACATTACAAATCCTGAAGCTGAAAACAATAATTAAGCAATTATAATGTGACAGAATAAGTGTGTCTTCTTTCGCTTTACTGCTGTGATAATCTAAACCTTGTTACTTCATTTCAGTGTTCAGGGCTGATAATAAACTGAAAAGAGACGTGTTTTTTTAAACAATTCAGTAATATAATGTGGAACTGCAATGCTTTGGTCCAAATTCCTCCTTATTGTAACTCCACAAGCCCCGCCCCTTCTCTGAGGCGTGTCTCAGATCAACTCGTTTTGAGGCTGCCTCTTTAAATACAAATGTCTTCATGTCTTTAATACTAGTTTTTAATGCTATGTCTTAAACACTGCTTGTCTGCTGTACATGTTACTTCTAGTTTTCAGTCTGTACTTAACCTAAACTTGGTCATTTAACTCTCAAATGTCATTTCATTAAGTCTTGAAACAACTGTCAACGCCTAGATTAATACTTTGCCTCATCTAGATTGTTTGTACTACTCATTGTCTAAATCTGTTCAATGCTATTGTATATTATGTATATTTTCTTTTCTAAAATGTAACTTTTGTGTCAACTACCCTTGATCTCAAGGGGCTCTATCTGGTTAAATAAAGGTGATCGATTGATTAATTGATTGATTGATTGAAATAAGGTGCTTCACACCTGCCCTTTCTCCAACTTCCAGAGCGGCCCATTCTAGTTTGATAGAAGGGGGGTTTACGCAAAAACGTTTTTATTTACAAACTAATTAAAATATGTCAACAACAGAAGACTTGGCCATCCAGTTCTGAGTCTGACCCAGAGTAGAATGACGATGACAAAATTGTAGATGGTAAGTCAAGACCTTATTAGGCAGTTCCATTGCAAATAATTTGGCATAACAGTTCACAAAACATCATAGAAAATAGAGAAAACTTGAAAAATACAACCCAAACAGTAACACACTGCAAAAACTGTCCATCTAACCAAGTTTAAAAACCTTATATTCAGCCAAAAAGTCTTTTTGATTTTGTTTCGAGACTGATTTACTAAACAAGAACTGATTGTGTAAGAATAATAATCTTGTTTTCAGAATGTGTCAGATTATTTGTCTTATTAGCCTGAAAATTTGACTCAAATTAAGTCAAAATTTCTGCCAATGGAGTAAGACAATTTTACTTGGTAAGATTCTTGAAATAAGAAAAAATTGAGTCAAATCAAGTATTTCAAGAATCTTACCAAGTAAAGTTTTAAAACTTGGTTAGATGGACATTTTTTGCAGTGTATATCATATTTGCTTCACCGCCAAGTTCATGATTTAATGTAGTGGAAGACACTTTTGAACTGGAGACAGACCGATTTGAATGGGTCTATGCCAAATCACTGCAACATAAACTCACTAACAGACTTTTCTCGCTCGCTCTAAAGGGAAGTTTCGGTTAAAGAGACAACATCCCTTTAAACAGTTGAGCTTTTTTTTGTCCTTTCAGATTCCCTTTTCCATTTTGAAATGTGCGGGTTTTACTTCTTGTGACTGAAAACACTTCTGCAGATCGCGCAGACAAATCGAGAGACCGTGTTGCTCCGATATGAATATCAATCCCTTGGAGGATGAAAGCAGACAAATTGAGCAGAACTGATTTAATAGCATAACTTAGTTGATGCTCCTCATCCAGCTGGGGACCTGGGAGAGCTGGTCAATCACATTCTGTAAGATGAATATTCTAACCGTGCAGTCCTCTCCTGTCTGATGGCTGATGTCTTTTTAATCTATTTCCTATCTAGCCTATTCACGAGAGCGAGACTCTGGGTGGCCCATCTGCAGATTCAGCCAACCAAATCTATGAATGATAATGTTTTTTTTTTCCTGACAAGTTGTGTGAGAGAGGAGTCAATCTATTGAGTCCCAATATAACTGTGGCTCATAAAGCCCTGAGATTCTGCACTATTAAAACGGCTGATAGAAGAGATACGACTCAGCATCCTGTGTCTGCGTTTGTGTTAGGGATGCTGTAAAGATACACATCCTGGAGTGCGAGGAGCTTTCAAAGCGACTCACCAATGAAGTAGGCTAATAGCAGCAGCAGCGTTACTGAGATGAGGATGGCACTGAGGGCAGCACATTTCCAGTTGCAGTGCTTGTAGGGTTTCTTCAAGCTGAAGGCAGGTCGGGAGAAGGTGTTCCGAGGTAAAGGGCGCGGGGGAGGAGAGTACACGGTGCTGGAGGTCAAAGGATACCCCGGTGACGTTGTGCAATACATCGGGGATGTTCCACCTGGTTTGAACAGGAAATGCCTAAGAGAAACACAATTTTCTTATTAGTTTTAGGAAGTGTTTTAGAATTCTAAGAGATGTTCCAGTTTGTACCAGGAGTCGTTTTTGAGCTCAAAGTGAAACTGATGCAGAGATGAAGGCTCAACCTGTCGCATGTGTGTCAGCTCTTTCTGTTGGTTTATTAGAGATGAGCCAAAGTATGGATAACTGTTTTACAATACAATCAAGTACCACTCCCACACTGCAAAAACTGTCCATCTAACCAAGTTTTAACACTTTATATTCAGTCAAAAACATCTTTTTGATCTTGTTTTGAGACTGATTTACTAAACAAGAACTGATTGTGTCAGAATAATAATCTTGTT
>JARVGW010000624.1:20043546-20064199 GCA_031762495.1 Anablepsoides rubrolineatus | reverse complement strand
AGACAAATAATCTGACATATTCTGAAAACAAGATTATTATTCTGACACAATCAGTTCTTGTTGAGTAAATCAGTCTCAAAACGAAATCAAAAAGATTTTTTGGCTGGATATAAGGTTTTAAAACTTGGTTAGATGAACATTTTTTGCAGTGTTTTATGGTATGTACTTTATAATATTGTGCAAATAAATCAAATTAAATGAATACAAATTCACCCATTCACACATGGATGGTGGTAAGCTACACCGTAGCCACAGCTGCACACGGACAGAGATGAAAAAACAACAGGAGTGGGATTTGAAAATAGGGTAAAAGAGCCTGCCATACCTGAGTGAGCAAACAGGCAGAGTTGAGCACACGCATGACACGGGCTGATGTGTGTGAGAGTTGAGTGCAAGCATGACACTAGTGTTTGCTCAGCTTTATGTGCACACACACACACACACACACACACACACACACACACACACACACACACACACACACACACACACACACACCAGTCTGCAGTGCTGTCCACTTTATGGCACAGAAAATACTCCACATTTAACTACATTTTACTCTGTTTTTTTGCACATTTGCTTTGAAACACAATCAACACAGTAAATGATCATGCTTAGGACAGATTATTAAACACACTAACTTATAGTGGGTGATAATTTGTTTATGCATTCATGTCAGTGTTAAAAAAAAAGAGTAACTTGTGCTCTCGAGTGGAGCGATAGGGAATAGAACAGGGTTGGAGACTTGTAAGAAGCAGGATTATTCGCCCTTGAAGAGCGTGCTCGGCTATCTCAGAGAAACATGTGTAGCAATACACTGCATGATCAGCCCATCAGAGAGTCAGTGACAGAGGAACTATAGTCGAGGCCATTTCAGTGACAAGTTTACAAGATGCTCCCGAGTGACAGTGACATGAATGTGATGGGATGTCAGTTTGCAATGTATGTGTCGCAGAGACTATATTTTATTCCTAAAAATATCAAGACAAATCACTGGCATATCATTTCCGAGCAGCGCTTCATAAAGCGGTCATGTTTAACATTAATCAAAAGCAGCACAACCCAACAATGTGACTTTATGCAAATCAGGGCGGCTGTACGTAAACTGAAGGGACAAATATAGCAAGGATTCTAAGCACTGCAGGAGACACACAACAATGAGTGACAGCGTTACAAATGGGAGGGGGAGGAGGGGTTGACGAAGAAACAGCACAGGCATTTAATGTTTGCGTGGCAAAGCGGATTCTGACAGTAGCCGGAGCCGGAGAGCAAACATGCAACATACCCGTCGTTGTACGAGGCATCGTGGCGTGCGGATGCCAGAATGTCCATCTCAATCAGGTTGTCCTGCAAAGTCTCTAGGAATGCCTGCTTTGCTATGTTTCTACACACAGGTGGAGAGATGAAGATGAAGCTGGTGTGAGACGTGCATGCAGTAAAAACACAACGCCAATACAGAATGTGATCACCAAGCGACATGAACAGCGGCTGACAAATGGACGGTGTGGGAACAAAAACCAACCAAGGCCCTTATGGAACTACTTCTAAAAGGAAAACGTGAGAACAAATAACATCTCCTCTCTCTTGCTCTCCTCGGCTGTACTTCTACTGTACCTTGTTTTGAACGAGCCCTGCCCCTCTCTGCAAGCGTCCTGCTCTTCTCTGTTAAACATTAGAGAATTCTGGCTCCTTTGAGGCCGTGATTGGGAGAAAACAATGCATCATTTACAAATTCAAAAAAAAAATATTAATATAATTTTAAAACATAAATAAATTGACCACTTCAGTTTCAGTGACATTGCCCAAATTAGTCATTAATTACAACACTTTTTTTTTTTCATTATTGGCTGCAGTGCTGTAAATACCATTCTCAGCTCATTTTTAAACTCATGACTCATTTCTCCCATATTGCACCCCTCCTCCCCCCTAATGAGAGCTTCGTTCCATAAGGAAATACTGCTCGGATGCCATGGAGAAACAAACCATCCACATGCAATGAGAAGGCTCAACACTTTCAGTGGTCCAAGAGAAAAGGCTTGATTTTGACTCGTACCCCCGTGGAAACCAGTTTTTGTTTCGGTGTAAGAACGCAACTTTTAATGAAGCAAAAAGCAGAGAGAGAAAAGCTCAACGTTTTTAGATGCAGCTTTTGTCAACTCCTGGCTTCACTCCAGTGACAAAAGATGTTTGGAGAATTCTTTAGGGCCAAAGTGACGTAAGAGAGCCAAGTTGTAATATTTAACAAAGTAAAAGTGAAATTAAATACTTCAAAGTCCACGAGGAGATAACTAATGATTTTAGGTTTATTACTTTGTAAGTCGAGCTTCTTCTTCTTTTTTTTTTTTTTAAGGCAATAGGTTATAGAAAGTCTGGTTTCAGCAGAACTATTTCCTCTCCCGCCATCTGTCTTTTGGCTCCACAGGGAATACCTGTGCAGGATTAACTGGAGCTGCGTGATGTGTAATCATTCGTTATACATTATACTGTCCCACCAGCTGAAATTGATTCTCATTTTCCTGTTGACTGAACCGTCTCACAAAATCTGAAAGAAGAGACAATAAGTCTGTTCATAGTTGATTTTTTTAAACAATGCAAAATTATCTACTGGTAATTCTGCCGAAACAGTACTCTATTTTGTGCTTTTTGCCTGCTGGCTTCCTGAAAGGGTAAGATTAGTAGAAAATCTAGTAGTAATCTTTTAATAAAAAAGGTCTAAACGCAGTCGAAATGATGACAATTTTACACTTTTATATGTGTTGTACAAATAAAAATAAGTCAAAATCTCTGTACCAAATAAAAAAAATATATATATTTTTTCAAATTCTCTTTTCTACACAACGATGCCGCTGCCACATGACAACAGTAGCCTGCTGTTAGTGAAAAGCAGGTTTTGTTGCTCAGGAGTCGTCTTTTTTTTTTTTTTTTTAGTTCGACACTAAGAAAAAAGTGATGGAAAAATTTGACACGGTAAAAGTAGAGGTAAAAAAAAAATAAATGCCAACACATCTCAGCTTTCATTGCCGTCTATGGTTACTGATGCCGAGCTTACAAACCAAACTCGAATCTTTCTGAAGAGTGCTTTGCTAACAGCTTGACAAAACCAACATCAATCACGGTTCTCTTTTACTGCAGGGAAGTCATAATGGAGAAGAGGCCAGTTGTCATTGGTGTGCAGACAGAGAGCACAAAAAAAAGAATTGTCCTTTTCCAATGTTTGTAGGAGTTTTTGTTGCTTTTTAACACAAAAAAATGCAGCACATGCATGTATTTCTTTATTTATTTCAATTTTTGTCTAGTTGGGGAATGGTTCAGAGAAGTTATTTAATCTTTGACAGCCTAGGTTTGCTTCAGGTGGTATCTCACTGGGCTGTGACTAGTTGGTAAATGGGACTCATGAGGGAGTCTCCCGAACGTCTCACATTTAGTGGCGGTTGTCTCGCGTGTCGCCACTGGAGTCAAAGATGGCTCCCCTGCAGAGTGCAGATGTGGGGATCAAAAGACTTTTCTTTGAGCCTGGTTGTGACATATCTGATGTGACTAAATACTCCAGCTTTGGATCTTAACTATTAAATCTAAATAATAAAGTAAATTTCATTAATGAACCATGTAAAAAATCAATCGTTTTTTCTTAGCTGGGAACCAGAGAGATTTTTTTATTTTTCTGGAGTGGAATTTTTCAATGACTAACAGAGAGGATCATTACAAAGAAGGAAAAAAAAATATTAAAAAGCTCTGATAATCTTTGGTAATCTTGATTTGAAACTGCCCCCCAGTAAAACCAGCTCAAAAACTCCTAACAGGCATTCCCTTTGTGACAATAATACTTGACAAAGCTACTTCACACAAGAGCCTCCTATTGAGAAATGTGCTGGAGAAGTGAATGTTGATTAATATGAAATAAATAGAGCTCAGTGCTGAAGTGGAGGAGCTATGAAGCCTGCACATGGGAGCCTGGATGTAATTTTGCTTTTTTTCCTAACGTGATTATAATTACTCTGCTGTTTAAACTCAACAGCTTCCTCTGTTAGATTGCTAATATTAGACGAACAACCAAAATCAGCTCTTTTCTCTTGTTTTCCACAGAAACTCGTGCTCATCACAAAGTTAGGCCTTTGCTGCAAGCGGGGTATTTGTCCATTTCCCTTGCTTTGCTCTTCGCTAGCACTGTGGTGAAATAATATGGAGGCAGACAACATGGAAAAGCTGAGTTCAATGGCAGAAGCTTCCATTCGCTCTCAAAGATGCCAACATGTCTGCGCTGGGCAGCGTTTTTGGAGACGGGTTCAGCAGTACCTTGTTTCCAGAGGGATGTTGCTGTTGAGCAGCCAGTTGTCCTGAGCACTGCCAGAGTCTTGAGCACTGGCAGGACCCTCGGGGGGAGCGGAGCTGTCCGTGGGTGCAGGACTCTGGTTGCTCCGTGGAGTGTAGTTGCTCCTGTTCAGCGAGTTAACGGAGGCTGCATGGTGCTGATGGTTGGGGGAGTGAGAGTGGGATAGAGGGAGAGGAGGCGTCCGCAGCCGAGAATGGTTTTGAAAGACGCCGTCTGAAAGCACAAAACAGAAAAAACAAAATGAAAAAATGTGAAACAGAAAGTATTAAAACCAGATATGTACTCATTTAATGGATTTTTTTAGGTTTCTTTATGTGATTTTTTACATCAGGTCATCCGGGTTTGTGAGTTTTCAAGCTGTTTAAAACAGAACTGCTTATTTTGAATTTACATCAACGTGGCAACCCTAAAGTTTGGTACCAGCAGTGGGCACCAGGCTTCTGGTATGTTATTTCTTTGCACTCAAATAGAAGATTATAATTTTCTCAAAAGCAGAAACAAAAGCTCAAGTTACATCAAATCATTGCTTTTAGAAAGAAAAGTATGACATGGTAGCAGATGAAAGAAAAGGCTAAATTAAGGTAAGATGAGAGGATATTAAAGCATATAGCTAGAGATACAATACTACTAATATGCACCGGCCGTTTATAGCAAAAGAGCAACAATGCTTTGCCAAGGATTTTCTGTGTGGGAACATGTTTTGCTATCTTTGTGTAGATGTTTTCAGGACATTAGGAAACCCTTGTGAAGACATTTTGTCTGGGCCACACAATGGAAAAAACACATTTGTAAGTCTGGGGTTAGGTTTAGGTAAGTTACACGTGAGGTGAGGTTTAGGGTTAGGCATGAACCTATAAGGTGAGGGCTAGGGTTAGGTTTATACCTGGGAGTTTAGTCTCAGGATTAGGTTTATACCTGTGAGCTTAGGTTTAGGATTAGGTTTGAACCTGTAAGATGAGGTTTAGTGTTAGGTTTGAACCTGAGATGAGGTTTAGGGTTAGGTTTGAACCTGTGAGATGAGGTTTAGGATTAGGTTTGAACCTGTAAGATGAGGTTTAGGGTTAGGTTTGAACCTGAGATGAGGTTTAGGGTTTGGTTTACACCTGTAAGATGAGGTTTAGGCTTAGGTTTACACCTGTAAGATGAGGTTTAGGGTTAGGTTTGAACCTGATATGAGGTTTAGGGTTAGGTTTGAACCTGTGAGATGAGGTTTAGGGTTAAGTTTGAACCTGTGAAATGAGGTTTAGGGTTAAGTTTGAACCTGTGAGGTTAGGGTCAGGTTTACACCTGTGAGGTTAGGGTTAGGTTTATACCTGTGAGGTTAGGTTTATACCTAGGAGCTAGGGCTTGTAGTTAGGTTTATACCAGTGAAATGAGGTTTAGGGTTAGGTTTATACACGTGAGGTTAGATTTAGGGTAATCTTGTGAACCACCAACTACATTTTAAAGGAATCCACAGAGAGTAATCATTAAATGTATATTTACATCTGATAAAAGTGCACAGTGTGCTCCATCCAAACTGCTGAAATCAGCTGGCATTGTTGCAAGGACGTGATGAAAATTGCATGCGTCTCAATGGCTATGTAATGCATGTGTAAAAACAAACGAACAACGAGGTGACCGCGCGTCGTTCTTTTGGCCACCAATCAAGTGCTTATCTTCTGGGGTCAACTTGATTCAGGATGGCTGTAGCAGGCAGCTGAACTTAAAACCCAAACAAAGCCATAACTCAGTCAGTTTGGCAGATATTGAAATTAAATCTGATGTGGTAGTAGTTGAGAGTCATTCACAACACATACTCTGTGCGTGACATCTCACATTGATGTCATGCACATCTCATTATACATTCCTTTAACATGGGATAGACCTTTAATATATTTGTTTTAGAAAGGCTGAAAGAAACTTTAGACTCTGCTGTAATCACTGAAGTCAACATATGTAAGAACATGCACAACTTGTTGCCTTTTGCGATTTTATTTTTAAAAAGTGATTGACTCATTAAATTTGAATATAGTTTTAAAACTAGTTGTGTAACATATATATATAGTATATACATGTTATACATAAGCAGCTATTTCTGAAGCACCAATGCAAACAAAGTTTCACCATTCGTTTCACTAAACAAATTAACACCTAAACTACAGACCCTTCTCCCTGACAGGCTACAAAAACAGACCTCACACAAAACACTTCTGCTCATTATTATTTCTCCTAACTGATCTCCACCACTGTGTGCTCTCTGCCTCCCACGGAGACTGATGTAAGTTTACTCAGATCAGACACCGGCTGCTGGGTAAACAAATGAGCTGGTCTCCTCCTGAAATTGACAAATTCCCCAGGCCTTTTCTGGCCACTCATTTAGTTAGAGACGATTGTTTGAGCATTTCTTTATGACCACTGACTTGTTGTACTGGAGTTTCTCAAGTTTTACTTCCTCAACTGCCACAGCTTGTTAGGAGATGATGTTCAGACATGGATAAATATATTTGTACCCTTTCACAAAATAAATAAGTAGAGCCACTAAGCTCTGGTTTCGTCTCATCAGTTGCAGAAACCTAGCCTGCATTTTGATGAGAAGTTGTCTGGCTTTGCTGTAGGACATTCCTGGGTCTTTTTCCACACTATTTTAGCATATCTTTGTAAAATAAACAACAAATCATTGCTTTTCACACTTCTTTTGTTTACCTGATCACATACTAAAGGTAAGTCAAAAGTTTTATCCACTTCGGTATAATCTGAAATAGCCAATTTTTAGGCGTGATAGCAGCTGTGAACCTGGTTAGTGATGCCAGAGGTCACATTCCTCTGAGTGCATTTGGTTGCAAATTTACCCATTCCTCTTTTGCCTTTTCTAAACTGTGCAGCAAACTTATGAATTCTTGAAGAAGACACCGTACCCTGTGGTACTATCCTCACGATTTGGTGCTCTGCACTTCACAAGATAGAGGACCAGTGTCTGTTTGCTCTCTATATCCATTTATTTCCACGTCTGTTGAGCCATTCATCAATCAATGAGCTCCCGGCTTTAGAAAAGAGTGACTTTTCTTTATAGCAGTAAGCCACCTTTATTTCACAGATATCCACAACACTAAATTGCCAATTTACAACACAGAGAGCAGAACGCAGACACACAGAAGGCTTATTTTCTATGATCAACCTCTTCATTAAAGCAATACCTACTCATGCCAGTCAACGTCTCGAGATTTCTTCTCAGAATGTTTCGGTGGTCAGGACACTAAGCTCTCGTATCAACACGTGTCGGACTGATCAACGTTTGAGGTGAAACATTGGCTGTGCAGACGGCACGCTCGCACCAAGCTTCAGTGCTTGTTAAGAGTGGGAACGGAGCCCCCCGTGTTAATAGGCAGTCTGCTAATGAACGGCTCAGCAAGAATAAAATCAAGACAAAGATGAAGCGTGCTGCACTTAATCCTTAAGTACACTCCCATCTATAATGCTAACAAACATGATTTTGCAGTTTTTTAAGTGTTTCCTCTCAGTCTTTTTTTATTTAAAACAGGCAATTAGTGATCGACTAATGAGATGACGCTAGTTTTCTGTTCACGTTCAATTTTCAGCCCCTTCTCACAGGGAAATCTTCAACATATTTTACACACAGTTGATTTCTGAGACTCTGACAGAAAGACTCACCCCAGTCCAGCTCTACGGTGTGAGGTAAAAACCACACAGTTTGTTGATGACCTACCTCAGCTACGTACCTGGTCCCCGAAGCCATTAATAAGGTTATGCTAATTTGATACGAGGACAGCACAGATGCACACAGAAATACATCACAAGGACAAATGCATCACCGCGCCACAACACATTAACTGCTCAGAAAACAAATACTTCCTGCAGGATGACTGAACACATGCAACCAATTCATTTCTCCAACATATTTCCATTCAGAGGATTGTATGTTCAATATCGACCAGTTTTATTTAGCTGATATTAGCTGTTTAAATAAAACAGCAATTAGCCATGTCTGTATGAACTTAATCAATTATCAAGTAGAAAACTGAGGATTCAGCAGCAGCTGCTACAATCAACTCACTGAAAACACATGATTTATTTTTTTATTTTATTTTGGAAAGCTCTTGTATTATTTTTTGGTGTATACGTTTTTGTAAGAATAAGGGATTTTTTTTGTTAAGTATTTTTTGTTACAATTTTGTTTAAAAAGAAAACTATATATTGACCATAAATAAAGAAAGAAAGAAATAAAATGTTGAAGTTTTACACCCTGAAGATCTGCACTGGCAACGGTCCTAGAAAACCTCAGCTGTCGACCTTTACCCAACACATTTGTTATTAAACTAACTCATCACAAAACAATCCTGAAACATGTATTTATTGTGTTGCTTTATTTCAATCCTCCACTATAAAGATAAAATAGTCTCAAAAATTTGTGTTTTATTTCGACCTTGTACAGAAAATCTACAAAAAAAACTATATATATATAAATGAAAGTTATGAAATTAAAAATGAAATCTGTATTTTCAAGAGCTAATGCAGCTTATACCACTGGTAAAACCTGTAAAGTCAGGATTTAATACAATTTAAATGTAATTTTAGTTTATATATGTATGTATAAACATATATATATGTTTATACATACATATATATGTATGAAGCAATGAGCTCTTTATAAAATATACCGCTCAAATAAATAAACACTCAAACAACACACCCTAGATCTGAATGAATGAAATAGCTCTAAGTAAATCAAATTTCTGTGAAATCAAACTGTATGTATGTATGTATGTATGTATGTATGTATGTATGTATGTATCTTGTAAATTCTCCCATTTTAGAGCTGAAATGCAGGTCTGCACTTAACGTAAACAAGCAATCAGCTGAATCTGTGACTGACCTACATTAGGCTGGCAACAGTCTGTGTAACAAGTAGGACTGGTTAGTTTACCTTTGATCTGTTTTCAATCATTTCAGAGTTCTGATTTTCACTGCTTTTAATATTTGTTTATATTACATATTGTCCTGACAGGACTGTCTTTGTGAAGAATCTGTATATTTATCATTTCTCACTGAAAACCAGAAGAGTTCTTTAGAATTTGTCAGCATTGTAAAGCACCTAAACTGATTTCCTTCACATTTATGTGAACCAAGTTTATTCTGTGTCCACTCTGCTAATTTGCATATAAACCATCACTGTTATATCACACAGCAGGGCAGCTTGTATTGTGTAAAAAAAAAAAAAAAAAGACAATCAGTGTGATTTTAATTTACTCTCCAGCGGTGTGCACGCTCGCTCTTTCGGAGCCACACACACACACATCCCACAGCCAGGCAGGTTCTTATTGTTTTTCTTGTAAAAAAAATAAAATAAACCAAAAATACGTGAGGCAAAGTCGGTTCTGAGAAAAAGCAAAAAAAGCACAGGGCAGCACGACCTCAACAGATGCAGTGATTCAGCCACGATTACTCACTACTACCCAAAGAAAAGAAAAAAAAATTAATGGTTTTCTATTGACCTGCTTTGCACAACAAAATTGCCAAGAAAGGGAGATTCATTTGTTATCATGATAACAGAGAGGAGAGTCTTGCTACAATAGCCAAACTTTCACATCACATTCAAAGCGAAGGGGTTCAAGATATCCATTGAGTCTGGGAACGCGGGGGTTTCATTTTTCTTTCTAACAGATGTATGCACTGGTTGAGGCCTCCTGATGCGTTTCTAGACAAGTAATTAAAGCAAATCCACTTCATTAGCAAGGACCTCGTCCCCCACACAGAGAAACAACAGGAATATCTGTCTGCAAAATGTTATAATTACTGGGGAAAAAAAAAAAAAACACTGAATCAAGAATATTCTCTTTCAGGGAACAATAAAACAAATCACAGCACAACTCAAAACCTTTCAACTGATGCAAGAACTTGCTAGGAATACACTGCAAAAAATGTTTTAAAATCTTATATCCAGCTAAAAAAAAACTTTTTCATCTTGTTTTGAGACTGATTTACTAAACAAGAACTGATTGTGTCAGAATAATAATCTTGTTTTCAGAATGTGTCAGATTATTTGTCTTGTTAGTCTGAAAAACGGACTCAAATTAAGTCAAAACATTTCTGCCAATGGAGTAAGAAATTACTTGAAATACCTGATTTGACTCAATGTTTTCTTATTTCAAGAATCTTACTAAGTAAAATTTTCTTACTTCATTTATTATTCTGCTGACTTAGACTTGATGTACACAAAACACATTTAAATATCTATTACTAAAAGCACAAAATAGGAGGAATGTTAAACGTCTGACATTAGTTTAAATTGGAAACGGTAGAGCCTGGATCTAACACAATTATTCTCCAGAATGGACCATAAATTGTTCTCTACGTTTCCTAAACTACATCTTTAACAAAACCTCCAACTAACACTAATTTGCCAGAAGTGATTAATCCTCAAAAATCTCCCCCCGTGCTTGCTAAGGACTCACCATGGAAACAGTGAAACAAAGTGTAATCTAGGAGCAAATCAGCCTTTCAATAAACAAATATGAAATATTGGATGCTTGGATTCTACACTTAGGTTTTGTAATATGTAGCAGTGTAATTTCCACAGCAGGAGTAATCAACATCAACATCAACAAGCAATCAATATACAACAAAGCCAAAAAGCTGCTCTGAAAGCTGGAAGCCATTTTATTTGAGTTTGTTAAACCCTAAAGATGTGTTAGGAATGTGTTTCTACTCTGCAAAAA
This sequence comes from Anablepsoides rubrolineatus, assembly GCA_031762495.1. NCBI lineage: Eukaryota > Metazoa > Chordata > Actinopteri > Cyprinodontiformes > Rivulidae > Anablepsoides > Anablepsoides rubrolineatus. The sequence goes on along the minus strand of JARVGW010000624.1, from coordinate 20,053,153 downwards.
GTAAAAAAAATCAAATAATGTAACATAAAATGAATATATATTTGATTTGTGGAACTTAACACCAAATATCGTAATTTTGGGATGCCTGCAGAAAGCTTTTTGACTCATTTTTTGTTACTTTACAGACAAGAATCTACAGGAGCCTGCAGGGGCCAAAATAGTGTCATTCCATGCAAACTTAAAATAGGAAAAATACTATTTCTCAAGTAAAATCCGCATAATAAATCATGCAACATTTTGTGTTTTACTTGTTATTTTTGTTTTTTCATGATTCTATCCACCAGTCCTGCAATGGAGGAAATCACAGAGCTCTATTGTTGCATCTAAAGACTAATTCCTGATCTATATCCCACACTTTCTAGGAGTTCAAATCCCGATCAAGGAGAGTGAATAACATCCACGGCGCTGATGGCCACACCTGGTGATATAAAGTGACACGACATGGCCCGTAACACTCAATCTGCCCACTGAAGTGTCAGCTATTTGATACAGAATTAATCAAAAGCCATCCCTGCGCCCAGATAAATCATCAGATCTTGCTTACCGCCACGTCCCCCGTGGCTAATCACAAAAAAAAAAAAGTGAAATTTCCAGCTGAGTAACATTTGTCTATAAAAATACAAACAGAATTTGTCACGTAGGCAGTGGAGCTGCACTGTGCAGCGGCTCTGTAAAGCTGCTTCTCTCTTTTCTTTTACGCTATTAAAAATCTAAAAAAGAAAAAAGAATCTGAAAGGATGAGACATGTGGGAATTGTAACTGTCTTCCCTAGAACCATTTGAGAGGTAACAGGTACCACGAGCAGCACACTGTTCAGTTCTTCAAGGATTTATTTCTTTCAGGGGGGGAAAAAGGGGAGATTTAGTCTCTTAGAATGCAAATAGAACTTGAGTCTCATTGCGAAATGGAGGAAAAAAGATGTGCTGTTTTTCTTTTTTTTTTTAAATACACAGTTCGCTGTTAAGAATACACTACTTATACAGGTTCCCACTTAACTATTGTAAAGGGTCTGCCAGAGTTTTTAACCTAAATCCATTAAGACCTACGCTGGCATATGTTTCTCTCTCTCTCTTCTAAGATCTAATGGATTTTCTGTCATCCTTTGAGGTGTCTTTGCAAAGAAAAAAAAAACAAGACAAGTGGATATGTATTCTCTGGCCTGCATGTCACTCTGCTGCAGATCCATCAGGAGGCTGAAGATTTTGTTCGAAGGCACAGATGGTCCCGCAATTATCATACAATGAAAAACCATGCATCTAAATTTGTGTCAATGCAAAGCAGATATGTAGGTATTCTAAACGCATTAGCCAAACTGACGAACAGCGAGCGGAATCAGAGCCGACAAATTGTCTGCTGACTCCGGTTTCACTGATAAACTTACAGGAGCAGAAAATGATTTTTTTTGTCAGCTCAGAAACTCAAAAAAAATATGCGAGTATCTCGAAAAAAATAAAGAAATAAAAGAAAAAATCAGGGGCAGAGCATGCCAGTGCCATGTGCTGCTCATTAAATTCTTATTTAGCCTCAGATAGTTTCGTTGCTTGTGGTGTGGATGACTAAATTACTTTCTGGTGTGACCTCTTTTAACCACGTTTCCCTCCATCTCTGCAGAGGCAGGGGAGTGCGGGGGTGACCGAGCAGTTCCAATGAAGACTTATTTGAATTCGCAGGCAGTCACGTCCCCGAGCCTTCTCCCCTCTGCTTAGCTCGGCATTCCTGCTTGGTCAGCTGTGAGGAGGAGGTGGTGGTGCTGGCCTTTTCGTCGGGAGGGGGGGGGGGGGAGTGTCCGACCACACCAAGAGCCGGTGCCGACCGACCCCATGCTGCTTTGCATTAAGAGATGCTAATGCAGGGAGGGCTGCAGCGTCTGAAATCTTGCAGCTCAGCGTGGCACCGGGATCTAACTGGCAGCCTCCCCAGGACGAGGACCCCCAGAGAAAGCCGAAGGCCACGGAGAAACACATGCCTGACAATAGGACTGCAGGCTTCAGCGAGCAGCCTCATCAAGCCTTAGAGGAACCGTTGCTTTAGTCTTCTTGGAAATAAAAAACAGGACTCCCCTCACCCCACAAAAATAAATAAATATAAAAAAAACACTGCTGCCTCAGAGGCTAGTAATGTGAATAATGATATGCTGCTGAGAGATTCTGCTTGTTCAAAATCCAGCAGAACATTTTAAGTCCTGTATGCAGGGCTCTGAAACGACCTTGGGCAAATGTAATCCAAAGTGATAAAAACCACCTGTTTTTCCCTGCAAAGGATCTACTATAAGCCAGTAATGTGAGGAATACATATTTTTTCTCTGGTTGTTTACCAAAAGCAAGAGTCAAATTTTTTTTTTTTGCACAGTGTAAACTACGGTTGTCAACATTTTATTTTGATAACCGGCCTGCATAGCAAAGAGATCTGATGTCCTTTTCAACACAGGAGCTTTTAAACTGTGCTTTTTTGCGCACATAATTCCCTCTTAAAACCTGAGGTACTATTTAATTTCCATTTACAACTAAATTCTGAACCATGAAGTGTTTTTTTTTGTTTGTTTGTTGTGTACATTTTTTTACTACTAGGGCAGAGTGATCCTACAATTTAGTATTTTTATTATTTTTTAAAGTAAAAATGACAAAAGATTTTTTTTTCTTATCTCATCTCATTTTATGTTTAATTAAATGTTTCAGAAAGTCAAAATTGTGTTAAAGGTACTTATTGCAAACTCATGTAAACCAGAGGAAATAATTAAAAAAAGTATCAAACTAAAGCCACACAATGTTTTTCTTATTTGTAATGGGAACCGTCATTCAGGCTGTTTTTAGCACACATGACTATGTCTACTCGACACTGATTTAGGTACAGTTCCATTGATTTTAATGGTCTTGCTGTGTATAGACTTAAATAAATTCCAGAAAACAGCATCAAACTTCACCGAGAGGACCACAAAATATGATGCTACGGTTCTTGTAACAGTGACTCAGGATACAACCATTGTCCCAACATGGAAGGAGTATTTTTCTTCACTTTTTCTAAGCTAAGATGCTAGGCTAACTGCTGGATTTGAGCGACGGGATGAGCTGAACATTTTATGGGAGGTAAAAGACCAACACTGGACCACCAGGATCCTATCCGTGCAGTTTCTGTTGATAAACAAATACTGCAAACCTTACTGTTTTTACGTTAGCCTCTATGCTAGCCTCATCCCGCTGCAATCTACTGCAGTCAGTCACACGTATGGTGATAATATTATACTTACACAGATTCTAAGCATCACCATTAAATTTTTTTGAATGGTGGAGACATGGTGGGTTGAGTCATAAAAATACACGCAGACGATAAAAACACCAAACTTTTTAACAATTCTGCTCGCTTTCCAAGTCCTAAAGACCTTGACCCTCCAGCCAAACTTTCAACTGAACTTTCCTCTGATTCCTGAAATTTGCTTTTTCTCATATGGTATTAACACTGAACACGTAGAATTTAGTCCATCTGTCTGATCTTTTGAGATAATGTACACATAATATGTGTGACATGGGTCCCCATTGCTATTTTCTGTTTTATATCATATCTGCAATGAGTACCTTTACCTTGTGAACTCAGGTTTTATTATCTACACTGTATTATTATTTTTTATATTCATACATAAGTGTAGGGAAATGTATAAAATCAACACTAATTTAGTTTTTATTCTTCCATAAAGAGCCATAAAAACTGAATGATTACTACTTGTAAAAAAAAAAAAGCCACAAATGACTGCTTCAAGGTCACACTGAACAACTTTCAATCAAATCATTTCATTCTAGTGAAACCTGCCCTAATTAACAAAGTTATTTAGATACATTTATTATTTAAGACAAAAGAAAATAAACATGTTCACTGAGGTGATAAAAGTCTTCTCTTTATCTGAAACAGGAGCCAAACAGAAGGGAATAAACAAAGTCAGTGAGCTTGCTAAATGTTTGATTGAAGCTGCAGAAAAACGATGCAGAGCAGCTTATCTCACTCATGATGCAGATTACATCAACGCAGATCAGAGCCACTTCCCAAATTTATTCCAAATTGAAACGAGCTTCTTGCTTTCAGGTTTGCTTTAATTTCACATTATTGCTTCTGCCACTTATTTGTATCACCAGCAGGGTTAGAGGCCTTCAGACTGGACTATCTCCGGGTTTATTTGAATAATATATAAATGTGAGAACGGCTTAGCCCCTTTTAGCAAGGTTTCTACACAATATGCTGCAGTTTGCAGCTTTAAAAAGGGGCTTACAAAGCTTAATGATAACCAGAGGTGGCTTCTGGAACTGGAGAAATTCTCTCTCATTCCCCTCTTACCCCCGACCGACTGCCCCAGGCTAAACTAAACGATCTACCGATGCAAATCACTGTCATTGTTGTAAGAGGGAAAAAAAAGTTGCGGTAAAGTCCATTCCCTCCACCCTTTTCCCCTTAAGGCCGTCGTGGCCACTGCTGGGTGACCGCGGTGTTTCTGCTGAGGAATTAGCCTGGCGGGATTAATATCTCTTTGCTTCAGGCGTTGCGGAGGAGGCAGCTGGGGGCGCTTTCGGAGTTCCGTCTAATTAAACCCTCGGACTGGTTAACTTGCAGGCCTGATCAATGGCTGAAATCATTCGTGTTGTTTTAGGATCGCTCAACCAGAAAGGAACACAAGTCAAAGGGGGATACTGAAACACACAAAAGGAACATAAACTCTTACACTTTTAATGTTGCTGTGTCACTGATGCTTCGCTTAATGATGTGCAGAAAAGACAATAAATACAGCTTTCTAAGGTAAGAATAAATAAAAGACATTTTTATCTGTAAATTAAAGAATATTTTAATCTTAACCAATAAGTTAACTGCTGATAGAAGTTATGACACACTTTGTCAGCTACTTTGTAAACATATTATTAAAGCCCCTGAAGTGTGTGTGTGTGTGTGTGTGTAAACTGTCAACACCATGTTAGCACTTTGAGCACAAATGTCATTCTGTCAGTCTGAATGAAAGTGAAGTCAACAGCAGGAGACGCTACATTTCATGACAAAATAAGAGAAAAATAGCTGCCACTAATTAGTCAGAAACCCCAGGAGGAGTTTTCAAAAGTTCTTAAATTTAAAAAAATGACATTTGATGTTTGTAAAACACAAAACAGCAGAGTTTATGACTAATAAGGCTTTAGAGAAGTTGGGCCTTACTTGGGTAAATTATGATACGACGTGCGGCTATTTCAATTCTTCTTTTTGAGGTGTGGAGGTTGCATGCAGGCTATTGTTTCTGAAAAAAAGAAAAACTCTATAGAGGGATGGTGGATGGTTACACCCACTATCAAAAATTGAAATTGAAAAAAGAAATCTCAGTGACAAACCTCTCTGGCTGAACCAAAATCGTTGGCTCTTTCAGTGAGGCTCTGAACTTTGCTGACCTGTTTCAGAGAGTTCTGCACATTCCTCCAGGCTAAATATCGACTCAAAGTTTCAACTCTCTCTTCATGTTGCTCAGGAAAAATAAAATAAAATAGGGACATTATCTTGCCCAGAGCCATCTGCATGACCTGTAACACAATACATCCAGCAGCAGAAGAAAAAAAAAGACTAACCTTCAGAAAGCAACAGTAGTTTGAGAACCAACTCACCATCAGCAGCTGCAGAGGCAGGAGCACACAGGTTCCCTGAGCCAGTTTTAACTAAGAATGAATTGGGGCCAAACTCATCCTCAGAGTCAGAGTCCTGGGCTGGCTGAGCCGCACAGTTACCTAGCAACCTTCCCTGGTTCTCATTGGCTGCAATGGAAGGGGGAGGGTATGGGAGCTGCTCAACAGGGGAAGAGGAGGAGGATGAACAATGCAGCGGAGGACCTGTGGACCACAAACAGAGACAACACATGGGGGGGAAATGAAACACCCAAACATGGCCAAACATCATACAGAAACACACACACACACACACACACACACACACACACACACACACACACACACGCACAAGACTTAACTCTGACACTTCAAAAATAAACAGGGACACATCTGCCTTTGTCTCTGCCACCTCACCGCAGCTGGGTGGAACAATACAAAAACCCAAAATGACTTTGAGAATGAACAGAGGTGGCATGTGCCTGGCACTGCTTCAGAAAAAAAACAACAAAAACAAATAAAAAACACCTTGTTAGGAGGTTTGCTGCAGACAAAACAACAAGAATACCAGGTTTCAGTGTAATTAAGGAACAAAAAAAAATGTTTGAATCAATCCAAGGAAAACATTTTTGCAAGACAAGTGGAAGTAAAGTTCTCCAACAAAAACAAATTCAAATATTGTCACTATTTGTTTTTAATTCTCACCCGTCCCTGAACCATGAGCATTTTCTGGTAGATTTACAGACACTAAGTTTGTACGCCTTTGTTAAATGGAGTAAAATCCCCAAAAGATGACTGAAATAGCTTGTAATAATAACATTTAATTAAAGCCAATTAATGAAAATTATTTGCTTTGGAATGCCTTGATAGTCTTGAGATTAGGATTGTGTATAATCGTATCATGTGCAATTAATCGTCAGAAAAACCTTAAATCGATTATTATTTGGCATTTGATGATTAATACGATTAATGCCACCAGTCAGTCCACTCGATGTTCATCTCCGCTTTAAATATGAAGAACATTAAAAAAAAAAGGTTCTGTCATTTATTTATCTATCAACATGATATAAAATTTGATCTACAGCCTGAAGTCTGTAACTTTGACACAATTTGGAACAGATTTTTACGAAGAGCAAATCTTTCCCACTAAATTGGTCATGTGACTAGTGCATAAGGGTGTCCAGGGGATTTATCATCAAATTATTCGTTATTGGCTAAAAACCACAATTAATCGTAACTAATTATTTTGCCAGTAATGCCCAACCCTACTTGAGATCCCATTTTACTCATACAAACTTCAAGACATTATATTTATTATATATACCATTATATTTTAAGGCCAACTTCAGTAGTTTTACATATACATACACACACATTATATTTATTTATTTATTTATTTATTTATTTGCAGTACAGATTTACTTCACCTAGGCTGCATTGTCGAACAAAAATCCACTAAAAAGCTTGCCATTTTAATTAAAAAATGGTACTTTTGAGTTTAAACAAATATTCATAATTTATTTTAATAAATTACAAGTTAAGAACAGCATTTAAATTTCTTTTTTTTGTATTGAAAAAATATCAAACCATGAGACTAAAGTATATTTTCTGTATCGTTGAACCTCATATATATATATATAGTTTTTTTAGATATATTTTGTTGAGTCATAATTCAAATGTAAACTCTGATTTTCATTATTTTCTTATTATTTTTGTCAGTTTCAAGTTATGAGTCTGGGTTTTTATATAACAAAACATAAATAAAATTGTATACTGTACCTGTTACTGATACTGTGTAGCAGACACCTAATGATACACTTGTTCGTATGTTATATGAGTCCCCCCCCCTCCTGTGCAGTAACCCCTTCAGTGGAAATACATAAACCCCCTGCCATCCAGGAAAATGACTCAAACACAAACCAATCATTCATGCCTCCCTTACCCACTGCGCCCATCTCTGTTTGCTTTCTTGTCATTTGAAAAGAAAAACACACACAATGAGCATCCAGCCTACCCAATTTAAAACCAGATCATAAATAATTTACAGTCATCATCATCAATAGCTTCTTTATGCCGATATATAGTCTAAGTTCTCACTTTTTCACGACTCGCTGGTTTCAATCACATGCTGTTAGTGAATGGTAAATCTCCACACAGAGCTCCTATTAATGTGTGATTAACTTCTGATGCAGCGCCGCAGCACCCTGAAAATGACTCTACTTAAGTAACGCCACTGCAGCGCACAGAACCATTAGTTGGGAGCTCTCCTGCATCGTCCCATCAGTCCTTCACTCTTGATGTTGAAATTCCTGCTGACCTGACTGTCATTCATCAGAAGTGATGAATTTCCTCTCCTCCTGTAATGATCCCTGAAGAGTATTAAAACACGACTCACTGACTCGCATCTAATTAGGCAGCAATTAGTGATATTACCATATCAGCCAGAAGCCCCTACACACGCAGTAAATGTCCACTGCCACACAGAGTCTCGGTTTGGGCTTTATATAAACTTCACACCAGTCGCTTTATTTCTTTCTGTGTGTCTAACGCTTGTGCAGTAATGGGTGCAGAGACACAGTGGCCCCCGCTGAGGGTTAATGACCATGACACTGCTGTTCTTCAATGTATAGTGATGTATAGCTCAGAAAAGAGGGGGAAGAAAAGAAGCTGTTGAAACTGAAGTTTTTACCGTCGTTCCCTGATTCTCTCGATTACATTTTTGTCAGCGTGTTTATAGAAAAAAAAAAAAAAAAGCCTGATGAATCCACTTCCATTTGACGAGCTGGTATCTGTCACTTTAAGAAACCATGACTGAAAATGTTGGCATGAAAGACAAAGAAGCGCCTTGGAATGAAATTATTGCTTTTTTTTTTTTTTTTTCTCCTCGCTCTCTAAAAGAGAGAATTCATTATTGAGACAAAAAAAGATTAAAGTCCACTAAAAAAATGGTCAAAGTCATAATCTAAATTAGGTCAAGGCAGTTATGGCCAGCAGCTATTAGTCTCCCACACAAAGGTTTTACTGTCTCCCCGAGTTTAATTAATGCTGCCTCGGGCCCTTCATGCCCAAACCACGTGCCCCTAAAGCCAGAGACAATCCCTGTGAAGGCCAGCAGGCTCCAGCTTCAGACAGGCAGAGAGGTTGCTTCTAGCTGCCAGAGGTGATTTCTTTCGCCTTCACTCACTATATTACAGCTGTAAAAAGCAACCTTTACTTAAATGCTCCTGGACTATGCCCGACAGTGTTGGGAAGAGCCACTTACTGGCTGGCTTGGCTTGAGTGCACACACACACACAGTTCTCCTCCCACTGCATTTAGGGTCTTAATCAGCTCATTAGCCACCCAATTAAATCATCAAGACACATAAATCTGTGACAAGCTACAGATAATTTAATGACACCGACACCTTCGATGTTTTCCCCCATAAAAAAGGATCCTTAAATTTAGTTTTGCTGTAATTAATTTCATTATCTGACTTTTTTTTATGTCAAAACACCAAAAGTTGGATTGTTAAGGTAAAATGTAAATCAAACATGACTTAGGCTTGTGCATGCAAGCAGAAGTGAGCTTTCTCCAGATCCATTAAAGTAGAAACATGATGCTTTTAAACCCTTTTTTTCACATTTAAATCACTCAGTTGGGGTCTTTATAAAGTGGAACTGCAATGTTTTGGTTTGAATTCCTCCTTATTGTAACTCCACAAGCCCCCTCTCTCAACCCTTTTCTGAGGTGTGTCTCAGATCGACTCGTATTAAGACTGTCTCTTTAAATCTAAATAAGGCAGTTCCAGCCCCGCCCATATCCAGCTTCTATAGTGGTTCCTTTGATAGAGGGGTTTACAGCTATGTAGCAGCGCAGAAAGCTTTTATTTACAAATTAATTAAGAGATGTTAACAAGGGAAGACTTGTTCATCCAGCCAGAGTCTGACCCAGAACCAGAGTCTGACCCAGAACCAGAGTCTGACCCAGAACCAGAGTCTGACCCAGAACCA
>JARVGW010000624.1:20024044-20037013 GCA_031762495.1 Anablepsoides rubrolineatus | reverse complement strand
GACCCAGAACCAGAGTCTGACCCAGAACCAGAGTCTGACCCAGAACCAGAGTCTGACCCAGAACCAGAGTCTGACCCGGAACCAGAGTCTGACCGAAAACCACCAAATTGTAGCTGGTAAGTCCAGACCTTTTTTGTGACCCATCTTATTGAAATGAGGATTAAGTCAAATTCGGTCAAAATTACCAAACTACATATTCAGATTCCTGCTTTAAAAGCTACATTTTGATACCCGGATCATTCTGATATCATAAGCTTATCCAGAGATATGACTTCATTTGTTTTATTGGTTACAATAATACATTACTTTATTTGGTCTGAATCCTAATTTTATGTATATTTATTGAGTATTTTTTATGTCAATATAAAGAGAAAACCTCAAATAGTATTTGTATATTAAGATTTCCCAGTTGGAAAAAAACAAAAACTTTGCTAGCTCACAGGAAAAAAAATCTAAATTTTAAGGCGTTTTTCCTCAAAATTCTTTTTTTGTGTTGCTACTGATAAAAAAAATTGCTTCAAAAATGTTCTTAGGATTATATTTCAGACAGTTTGTTCAAATGTTATAGGACATGAATTCATTACATTTTGAGAAAATGCAATTTTTGCACACGTTTAAATCAAAACCCTGTATTATTTCTCCACATCCCACTTTTGGACTTAATCCTTGTTTCGATGTGATGGGTCCCATTTGGCAGTTCTATTGCATGTAAGAAGTAAGTAAGTAAAGATTTATATATAGCACATTTTATAGATATAAAATCACAAAGTGCTTCACAATAAAGCAACAAAAAAATAAAATAAATTTAAAAGCATCACAATGCATTTCATTCATACAAAAGTACAAGTAAAAAACAGGTAGGAAAAAAAAATTGTTCAGAAAATGTCAGAAAATAGAGGAAACTGAAGGGGTTGAAATAATACGCCTCAAACAGAATATAAAAAGATATTTATGCAGCACTGGGAGAGACTAAATTCAAATTTTCTGCCTCCTAGAGACTCCAAGTACACAACAAAATATATTTAACAGCTAAAAAAGTGGATTTTGTATGATCTGTCCCCTTTAAACACACGTAAGGTTGGAGACAAACTCAGGGTGAGGTTTAAATAATCATTAAATCATATTGATTTTTTTATAAATAAGAATTAACAGCGAGGCATAATTAAAAAAAACCTTTATAGTTCACATGTGCGACAAGTTCACTGAAACTGAATTGTCTTCATTTGCTGACTGAAGATAACTGATTGCTTTAGCTCTACTATATTTTGGTAAAACACAGTTAGTGCAAAGCTAATCAAATCGAACGTGTCCCACTAGATGAGTAGTTGATGCATACGAGCAAGAGTGCCTTCAGCGATGAGCTGTAGTTCGATTCCCATCGACTGGATCAATACCTCTAGCCTTTCTCTACATTTCCAATCAATCTGTCCTGTGCCTTCCTGAAAATAAAACTATATACATATCTTTGCTCTGCTCCTGCAGTAAAAACAGGAATTATTCTAATATGGAACGTTACCACACACTGTTGTGATCATGTGAATATACCAATTAAGGGTGATATCTGCACCTATTATCCAGTTAAATCAGAGCAGGTTATCTGTTGTTTCTACATTTTCACTTCAGCACTAAAACAAACAACAAATTACAAACCTAAAAGATGCTCCACTCTCTCTGTAAATTGTACCTTTGGGTATGTTTTCTTTTAACAAAGTAAAAGATGGAGACAGTTTTGTTGTTTCCACTGTACACAGCCCCGATAACTGCAGTCAGTGTGATTGGACGTTCCACAACATGAAACACACTTTGATACCAATTATCAGGTTTGCACACACAAAATGCTGAATTAGTCAACAGAAAAAATGTGTTAAGTTTATCTAAAAAAAAAAAAGATTTTTTTTGAAAACAAAACAAAGATTATAATTTAGAGAGAGAATGCCGTTATGAGAAAAGAAAATCAAAAAAGTAGAATAAAAGTCTCTCATCCAAACTGTTGTAACTTTCAATTCTCCCATTTTCTTTTGTTTTTATAATAAACCTTTTGGATTTCATTGCCAACTGGTATAATATAAGAGGCAACACAGGAAAATAATGAACTATATTTTCTTGAAGGAGTACAATTTAAAAGTTTGGCAAAATAAAATAAAGTTTTATTTTTCTAACAAAGAAGAAGAAGAAAAACTAAAGTTAAATAAAAGCTAAAGCTAAACAAAAGCTACAGTTCAAAAAAAGCTAAAGTTAAACTAAAGCTACAGTCCAATAAATTGTCAAATTAAATACAAGCAACAGTTCAATTAAAATTAAAGTTAAATACAAGCTAAACTTAAATAAACGCTAAAGCTAAAAAAAGCTACAATCCAATAAAAGCTAAAGATAAATAAAAGCTAATGTTAAATACAAGTTAAAGCTAAATAAATGCTAAAGCTAAATACAAGCTAAAGTTAAATATTAGCTAAAGTTAAATAAAAGCTAAAAGTAAATACAAGCTAAAGCTAAAGAAAAGCTAAAGTGAAATAAAAGCTAAAGTTGAATAAAAGCTAAAGCTAAAGAAAAGCTTAAGTGAAAATAAATACTAAAGCTAAACAAAAGTTACAGTTCAATAATAGTTTAAGTGAAATAAATGCTAAAGTTAAATAAAAGCTACAGTTCAATAAAAGCTACATTACAATAATAGCTAAAGTTAAATACAAGCTAATAATAAAATAAAATAAAAGGTAAAGTTGAATAAAAGCTAAAGCTAAAGAAAAGCTTAAGTGAAAATAAATGCTAAAGTGTAAACAAAAGCTACAGTTCAATATTCGTTTAAGTGAAATAAATGCTAAAATTAAATAAAAGCTACAGTTCAATAAAAGCTAAAGTTAAATAAAAACTTAAGGTAAATACAAGCTAAAGCTAAAGAAAAGCTTAAATGAAATAAATGCTAAAGTTAAATAAAAGCTACAGTCCAATAAAAGCTAAAGTTAAATACAAGCTAAAGTTAAATAAAAGCTAAAGTGAAATGGCCTACATGAACAGCTACAGTACAGAGCAGCAATGTGATTCCTTGTTGACAACAAGAATTATGTTTAGTCAAGGTCTCCAGCTGCAGGCAGCATCCTAACAAAGTGTTGTGTATTTGTGGTACAATAAAAAAAAAAAAGATTAATAATTAAATAAAAACATCCCTGAACTTTCTTGTTTTACCAAGTGAAGACTAATGAAGCTTACAGGACATGAAGGTGTGACTCAGAGTTGCACTGAGCTGTCATCAGCATCAGAATTTCTCTGTTGCTGCAAAACTTGAATGTTTAATCTACTCCTGACTACAAGACTACTTTAATGTCAAGTTACGGGAGTGTTTACCTAATCCTCGTTCACACTTTAGTATTTTCCAGTGACACACAGGGGAAACGGGGGGTTGAAGGTGGGGGGGGGTGATTTCAGTGCGTTAACAAATTGACTTGGACAGTTGCGTGGTAACATTTGAAAAGGGACGTGTGAAAGGTTGGCAGTTTGTCATTGCCAGATCAGTAAAATGTTGTGCAATTTGCTCCCAGCATCAATTTTGTTATCCAGTGTGGGCGGAGAGGGATGCACTCCAAGATGTGATGACATGCTTTTGTCATTTCAGCTGTTGACTCTGATGAATTCTCTACTTGCTACTATTAGCAGAACAATCGAGGGCCAAACTGTAAACATCTTCATCTAGGATTTTACTTGTGTCTATAATTGTAAACTGAAATTTTCTTTAATTCTAGATGTTTTGTTTCTCATTTGCAGCAAGTTCAGGGTAATTTTATTTTTTATTTGTTGGCTAGTTTGTACTTAATAATCTCTTAAATGTTCTTGCTTTTTTGAACACATTTATTTTAAAAGGAAACAAATTACATAAATGGGCCAAACGTGTAAAACCAAATGTCTATAACCTAGTCAACTTCACAAATATTGTATTTTTTGTTTTATGCAAATTTGTTAAATTTTTTTATGAAATGAACAAAAAATGTGTTAAAACTTGGTCTGATAGAAGATGTTGACAAAGTGAAATGTGTTTTTTAAATATTGTCAATAATCATGAAGTTAACTTTGTAAATGTCACATAAACTGCAGGATTAATTGGAATAAATCTCTCAGAAAGCCTAATGCTCTTAAATCACTGCAACATGTCAACGTGAGGAAGCACAACATCCAGATACAGATAAATGTGTTTGTACCATTTTTTTAAAAAAGGGATTCACAATTAGTTGTAACATTAGACTTTACTTGATAAACATTTATTTTAACTGTAAAATAAAGACTGTAAAAATACTGTAGGTTGTTTAGTTTTGTAAATTTTTAACTAGATACCACATAGCTGTAACATAATGACCCCCGCACGCAGCAATGCACCAGAACTGAGAAGTCTTTATTTCTAATAAAGGTCATGCTACTAGGTGCATTGCATGTTTATTTATTTTTTTTGGGGGGGGGGGGGGGGGGGGGGGCATTGGTTGGCCTGATGTATAGCCCCTCAGAAGGGCTACACAAATAAAAGAAAGAAAATCTGAAGCTTCTGTGTTTAATAGTTTTTGAGCTATAACCATTTTTTACCGCTTTTTCAGATAACGTGTGAGTTGGGGGCTATTTTTAAATAAAAAATATATCCTGAGATTTTAGATGCAGGCTGGTATAATCCGATATTCATTTTTTGACTAATATCGGACCAATATCAGATATTGATAATAGACCAGGAAACCCCAAACCACAGGTGTTAAACTAAGGTTTGTCCTGTGATCAGCATCACAGGTGTTTCCAATCTTGTAATCAGTCTGCTGAAGTGGTAAGAAGTAGTCACAGGGCTGTTTCATATCATGGTGTGTACCAGACTGAACATGGACCACTGGAAGTGAAAGAGAGCGCTGTCTCAGGAGCTTAAAAAGAAAATTATTGACAAACACGTTAAAGGTAAAGGCTATAAGGCCATCTCCAAGCAGCTTAATGTTTCCATGTGACTACAGCTGCACGTTTTAATTTAAAGTTCAAGAAACTGTAGGCGACTTTTTATGATGTTGCTGCAAGAAGCAAACCGATGACAAGAAGATAAATACTGATGATAGCTTTAGAGATTAGAGGTGAACTCAAATGTTAAAGTACATCAGTGTCAGATCACACTATTAGAGCTATTAGAGGTAAAGTGGAATTAATGGAAAACAGCAGAGGAGGATATGTTAAAACCAAACAGTAGAAACAAGATAAAGGCGGCAATTTATAATATAAAAAAAGTTTTGACTTTTTAAAATGATAAATCAATCAGTTGGTTATTAGGATGAAACTTTCAGTCTTCCATAATGTTTGTATTATTACCAGGTGCGGCCCACCGAACAGCCCGACTCTAAACTCCATAATGCAAAACACAGACACATAAAACCACAAACAGAGCTCAAGGAAAACGAGCATTTATGAGCCCGCATCGGAAAACTGATAAATATTTCTCTGTCTGTGCTGTTTACCTGCTACGAATCAATATCACATAACAGAGTGAACATAATGTATGATAGAAAACAAATTGCAAATACTCATAAATTCTACTTTTTTTATAGACAAGTCTGACCATTACTGAGAAAATGGAAATTATATTTGCATGTAATAAAAAAATATTACCACAGAAGGCGCGGCTCCATTTACGTCTGGCCCCACCACCATTCTATCAGCACTTTCGAACTCAGCATCCATTACTTACAGCGCAACTGTGCACTTACAATTTGGCATTCAACGCAAATGTTGAAAGCCAAATTATAAAATCCATGGCTAAAATATGGCCAGAAAACAAGCAAGATAATAAACAGCATGTTCTGCTCTGCCTTGCAGGATATTTGAGGAGGGTAATTCAATTAGCAGCGGTCACGTTATACGTAACGTATGTTCAAAGGTCCGCAAGCCCCAGACTGATCAAAGATGCACCCTTTCGCGCTTCTTTAATAAAGATGCACTGTCTCGGTGATAATCTATTCATCTGCATGGAGGAGGAAAATATCCAGCTAAGATTTAAAAAGGAAAGTCAGCAGCACACACCATAATAGAAACAGCCAGTGGCATTCCAAGGTATCACCCAGGAAGATGAAAAGCATCCCAGAGCGGCTCAGATTGGAGGTGGTGTTTTCTTCTCCGAGGGATTGTTTTAACAGACTCCTCTACGCAGAACACCCTCCCTGCCTCATCCATCCCACTCTGCTTCCTCTGCATTTCACAAATCCAGCCGGAAGAAGATACCATCTGTTTCAACTTTCCTGTGACAAACAGAGGGATGGATCAGGCTGGAAATGTAAATTGGAAGTCCGACATGACCTTAATGGAAATTTCCTGTTGGATGAAATACTTTACCTTTTTTTTTCTTTTTTTTTCTTCCCCCCTTCAGTCTGGCGGCAGCAATATTTTTAGAGTTAAGGGCTGTCCGCAGCAAATAACAGTAAAGCCAGGGTCAAGCTTTCTTCTCTGCGGAGCTGAAATATGCACAGCTTGGAGGCTTTGAATTAAACCACACACTTTATTAATGTCAAGATCGCAATTTCCGACTACCTCTTTTATGTAAGCTAATTAGCAATGTAAAGGGAGGGGAAAAAATCCCACTAAAATTAGCTATAAGCTACCACTTAATAAATGTTCAATCAACGGAATATTAGGCCAAAAACTGCACATGAGGAAAACATTAAACTACCTGCCAAACACTGCCAAGTGGGTCTTTTGTTGCGCAGAGTCTCTGAAGTTTGATCTTTTATTAGAAACTGACATAGATGCAGTAAAATGTATGAATAAAATTTGACTTCAAAAAGCAAATGAAGCTGATCACATAGTGCCAGGAGTTCTTTTGTTCTGTGTATTTTTGAGACAAAAAAACTGCCCTAGTTGCTTTTACAGGAGTCATCTGTATTCATTTTGTGGTGATGATGATGCTAAAATGAGCAATGTTTACTAAAGCTTATTTCTTAAATATAAAACACACTGCCTGGCCAATTAAAAAAAAAAGTTGCCACGTGGATTTAACCAAGCAAATCGGTACGAGCATTCTATTGGATAATTACTGCAGGAGTGACTATCTTTCAGCTGGCAACAAGTTATTTAACCCCAACTGGTGCCATGAGTGGCTCCTCATTTCTTAAAAAAACATGTGGAAAGACACATCCTGTGGTTGTGGAGAAGATGTCAGTCTGTTTGAGAAGGGTCAAATCTTTGGCATCAAGCAGAAAAATGGTAAATGGACTAAACTTATAGACCATTTTATCAAGTCCCCTCTGGACCCCAAAGTGCTTTACACTTAGACAATCACCCATGCACACACACATTCACACAGTATTGATGGGCGGCATGACGGCCAATTGGTTAGCACCGACGCCTCACAGCAAGAAAGTCCTGGGTTCGGACCTGAGGTCTAACCCTAACCCTAACCCCTAACCCTAACCCTTTTAGCTCTTGTAAACGTATTGTAACAATTTCTGCAGTTTATAGCAAAGTATTTGTACCATTTGTACGTTTATAAAGCATTTGTTTGCACCGCGCTACGTTCTGCTCATTGATTTCAATGGTTAGCATTAGCTCAATGCATTAAAATCCTCCTTGCAAAGCACGCCCAGGTCACGTGACTCCCAATCCAGTAATATATATCAATGGACTACCCTAACCACAACATCTAAGGAGATTGCAGAAACTGCTAAAATTGGGTTAAGAACTGTCCAATGCGTTATTGCAAACTGGAAGGGTAGTGGGGACCCTTCGTCTTCGAGGATGCACCCATCATAGTGTCCAATGTACAAGCCTATGGGGGCAGTGCTGTGATCTGGGGTTGCTGCAGGTGTTCAGGTCTAGGAAGCTTATTGAAACAACGCCACAGCAATAGCGTGCCATAATCAAAGCTAAAAGTGGTCCAACAAAATATTAGTGTCTGACCTTTTTTCTTTTGGCAAGGCAGTGTATATACATGATATACATGATATACTTCATTGAATTCTAGGCCTTTCATTCAACTCTGCAATCAGTTACTGATTTATTTGAAGTCTCTACATTTTTTTTTTTTGACACAAGGCCGTAAACACATGCACTTTACTGCACTAGTGATTTGAATATTCGTTCGTTACAAGGCGCGTTCCTTCATATGATCCCATTTAAGCATCCCTGGAGCGTTCTTTGTTCCAGGATAAAAAGTAAAGGTTTCAATCTCCTTGCATCTCACCGCTAACTCTGTCCTAAAGGCATGCAACGGCCACCTTTAAGAATCTCCAGGTCTGCACGAGGGTTTGTAAAAGCACCCCGGTAACACGATATCTTTCCTGACTGCACAGAGAGAGGGAAAGAGTGCGTAAATAAATTTAAAAAAACAGGCTTATAAACGCATCCACACCCATTTGCAAAGTCTTCTGCTGAGGATTTTTAAAACTTCAAAGACATGCGCATGGTAATCTGCTTTAAATGGCTGTTTCTTGGGCTTCTATCATAGCTCGATCGTCGACTGAGCCGACTTAAACCATGGCTGAAAAAAACAATGCTAATAGTGGATAATTATCAGCTTTTACTCAGTCTGCACTGGCTGCTCCATCCCCTCTCACATCACACATAGAGGCTGGTGAATAAACACAATGGCATGAATAAATAATGACCCCACAATCCTCTTAAGATCCCCAAATGGTGAGGGGGAGAGAAAAAAAAAAAAGAAAAAGACAAAAGTTTACTTTTGGTGTTTGAGAGTAAGCGGAGCCTGAAATTATGAGCAACTCATTAGAGCTGCATGTGGCTTGCCTGGGGCCGTGCTGAACAAAGATGGCACTATCCCCAACCTGTCTTTCCTCAATGCATTCTGGGCCTGGCCTAATAAAATTTCATAGCATAGCCTTAAGAAAAAGCTACAATCACAGTAAAAGACAGTAAAGAGCTCATGTATTGACTGGAAACTCCTAAATCTTTGCAGGTACAAAGGTGTCTTTTATGGAAAATAATGTTTAAGACCTAACATCTTCTATACTTTCTCTAATTTGTTTATATCCCTATATGTCAGGCTTTAAATCAAAAGCAGTCACCTGAGTGGAATCACGGGCTCCTCGTCTTACCGTGCTCGATAGATGGCTTACATAAAACCCCACGTTTTTTTTTTTTTTTTTTTTCATTTCAGACACTGTCGGAGTTGAATTGATTTGTGTGTGCCTCCACCTCCTGCTGAGTGCATGGCAGTTCAAAAGGCTGGCTAAAATATATGCTGTCAAGAGGCTTGTGTTTCTAAGTACTTCTACAATTTGTGACAAAGTAAATTTAAAAATACTAAGAGTCTGAGACATAATCAATAGCTTTATTAAAAGAAAATACATAAAAAGCCTTAAATCTTTGAGAGTGATTTGGAGTTTGCTTTAATCTGCATCACTGGCAAACCAAAGAAGTCATCTTGGTTATGAATATATCTTAGTATTAGAACAACAAACTACAATTCAGATTAGTGTTTTCTGTTAGTAAATTTAAAAAAATAGGTTGGTCCAAATTTGTAATCAGTTCTGGTTTGCCAAAAAGAACTAAATAAAAATAATGTAAAAAGAACAACTTATACAGTATCTTTGCAAAGATATTATCTCAGTCAATCCAATACCTGAACCTGAGTTGATATTTTCCTGCTTTATGAAAAGGCATTTTACACAGGGGATGTAGTTAGCTGAGCAAGAAAATCAAGAATGGGGCCAATCAATTTAAGCCGATCGATATCAGCTATATAAAGCCTGATCTTTGGCAGTCCTGCCTTTATGGCGCTCCGGTATATGAACTGTATTATGGCTTATTTCAATATTATAAAATGAACTGCAGCAAAGAGTTCGAAATGCACAAGCTCGCCTCTCTTATTAGCACAGCAAATAACTCCATTTTATTTTAATTCAAAAGTGCACAACGGCTCGAGGAACAAAAAGCAAACACTTTTCCCCTCTGATTTTCCTCTGCATTTGTTTATATTCAAGTTTAATCCTAAAAGTTATTAGTTCAGACATCTCTCACCTGTGTTTACTTCAGCACTCCATCTTTCCACTCCTTTGAGTAATAGCAACAATCTGTTACAAGCTGTGTGGGAAGTCAGTGTAATTACTGTACAGAACTACAACCATAGATCAAGTAAAAATCAACAGTTTTTGGCATTCCATACATCATGCCTGCAATTCTACTTTGGTAAATTATAGAATCAAACATATTCTCTGTCTTTAGGGTGGGCGTCGGTGGCTACGTCCAAATAAAGCCACATTTTATTTTATTTTTACTGTATATATGAAGATACAATACAAAAGTACCTAAAAGTACCAATGAATGAGCACCTTTATTACTATTCCATTAAGAATATCCTGTATCACGTTGACAGCTTAGATATAAAACAGTAAAATTATACATCAAAACATGTGACTCCAGGTTAAATAGTGTTTGATTTTTGAATGTTACCTTGTAGAAACAGACACACACAAAGATAACAATTACAGCCATAGGATGGATTTTGTTGAAACAGATGAGAAAAAACAGCCTTCTTTAGAGCTCTATTTAACCTTTACAGTAGAAACATCATTCAGAGTTTAAATTGACCACAAACTGTTGGACTTCTTACTAAATTCTATGGTATATTTAACAGATTTGAACACAAATGCAGTTTAAACGTTATACATTTTGGAGGTGTTTCCATTAAATATTGAACTGAAAATTGATGATGTTACTCAATAACTTTTAAAATGTTTTAAAAAAAATAAGAAAAAACTCAAAATCTTTGCAAACTCTTACTCCCACTAATGTTTTGGGCCATGTCAATGTTTTTTTTTTCCCACCCAGCATCTCCCCAAAAGGCAGAGCGCACACAGCCAAGCTGCAAAATTGGAAGTGAAAGGTCTTTTTAACTTATCATATCTCCAACATGAAACACTATAGAAACATAAAAATTTATGTGTATGACCACCAGAGTCTTCTGCCACTCACGGTTCAAGAATTTGTAAAACTTGACTTTCAGTTTTTGCACAGTGACTGTTTGCTTGAGGCTTATTTTTCAGTCTGTTTTTTTTGTCTTCCTCTCAATAACTATTATTACTATTATTATTAAACAATAAAACACATCTGAGTGGTAAAATCACCTAATGTAAATTTTTTCCAGACAGATTTTAGCACATCTTGTTCCACAATTTTTGTGCCATTTCAAAAACCTATATCAAAAATTCCAGCTCCTTTAAGACATTCTGGCTATGTCTCTAGAAATGTATACATTTTGAGATATTTTACCTTTTCTGCTATTTTTCTTTTTTTCTAATTTAAATTGAATGGAGTTATAGTCAACATCTATGAAATCTTTTAAAATGTTTATAAACTTTTACTGCACTTTTCACCTTTTATTCGGATTTTTCTTTTTTGTTTTTTACTTTGAGCTAGTTTCGGCTTCCTTCAGCTTCTATTTAGCTAATTTCAGCTATTTTCTGCTCTTTTCAGCGATTCTACTGATTTAAACATTTTGCAATGCTATCAGCTTTGTTTTGCTAACATAAGCTTTTCATGCTTGTTTTGGCTGTTTTATGCAATTTAAGCTAATTTTTAGCCATTTCATCTTATTTTAGCTTTTTTCAGCTATTTTTACATTTTGTGTTAATTTCAGCTTCTTGCTGCTTAATTCAGCAAATGTGCTCTTTCTGCTTCTTTGTGCTAGATTTAGCTTTTTCAGCTACATTTTAGCTACTTTTCTGATGATTTCAGATTTTTTTTTAGAACAAATTGCAAAATTTTTTACCATCTTTTTCGTTTTGCAAAAATCTCTCAGCATCAAGCACTCGCGCTGCATTTTCGAAGAAAATACAAATTCTCTAGTCAGTGTGAAGCCTCACAGCATTCACACTACTGACATGTTTTCGTTCGTACAATTTTTGGCCCCTTTCTCGTTCCACAATTTTTGTGCTACTTCAACAACTCATATCAAAATGTTCAGCTCATTCAGGACATTCCGGCTATGACCTTTGGTATTTCAGCTAATTATACTTTTTTAGCTATTTCACTTTTTTAGCCACTTTTTTTGCGATTGAAAATTAATGGGGCTAGTTTCAACAATCTTAAAATCCTTCAAATTGTTTCTAAATTTTTACAAAATCTGCTTATACTCTCTTTTACTCCCTTGTGCAAATTTTAGCTATGTTTTTGCTAATTTTAGCTCTTTTCTGCTATTTTTCAGCTTTTTTCTACTTTTTTCTGCTACTTTGTGCTATTTAAGCTTCTTACAGATGGTTTCTGTATATTCAGCTAATTGCTTCACTTTTAGCTAATGTTCAGCTGATATTAGCTAAAGTTTGTGCTTCTTTCTGCTATGTTCAGCTATTTTAGCTTTTAGCTTTTTTAGGCTAGTTCTGCTATATTCTTGCTCCTTTTGGTTGATTTTCTGCTTTTTTGTTTCTTTCAGATTTCCAAGTTTAACTTGCAATAAAACTTTTGCTATTAAACATTTTCAGCTCAGTTTCAGCAGCTTCCAGCTAAATTTTTAGCAACAGGCATTCACATTAGCATTTTTGCAAGAAATGATTTTCTCTAGTTATTTTATTTATTTATTTTTGTTATTATTATTATTATTATTTGGTTGTCAAGCAGCCAACTGACAAAAGTGAATTTATTTTGTGGTTCCTAAATTAATCTTCTCATGTTGATATGGCTGCCTTAAAATTGGTTTTAATACATGTGTTCAAAAATTTGTTTCTCCTAGATAATATTTAGGTAGCACTGAAAAATCCCTGCAAGTTTAACCCTGCTGTAAAAAGCTCCAAGCGCTAAGCTACTAGCCAATCAGCTTGAGCAGGCTGAAAGAGCAGCTACTGTACGCCAACATTCTTCACACAGCGTGCTCTGCGGTTTGAAGACAGCCAGGATGCAACTCTCTTATGACCTGCTGAAAAAGCTGACAATTCAAACAGATAAGACTAGTATTTGCAGTGCGACAGCAGTACTCTTGAACAACCTGAAAGCAGGGGGGGGGGGGGGGGGGGGGGGGCAAAA
>JARVGW010000624.1:20012848-20024034 GCA_031762495.1 Anablepsoides rubrolineatus | reverse complement strand
CCCCCCCCCCCCCCCCCCCCCGAAACAGGCAAAGATACCCAGAGATGTTTCAGTCTTAATTTACAAGCTGTGGAACTTCACTTCACTATGAGGGGAAGACAGAAAACCCAGGAAAAAACCTGAGTGGTAACGTGCATCACCTTTGAAAATGCACGTTTCTTACATGAGTGCAAATTTCATTTTCACTGCCCTTTTATCAAAGCACACAAAATCTGTTATAATGACAGCTTTTAAAACCAAACTGGGAACGTTACAACCAAAAAAAGAGAGAAAAAAATACATAATCACAGAAATTTGTTTTGACCTTTAAAGAGCGAGTACAGTCCATCCAGTTCAAAGATGCTGCTTCTGATATTTTCAAAGAAAATGCTTCACTTCTGTGTGATCACCAGCTTTTTACCTCATAAAGCATTGCTATCTTTAGGGGTGGGGGTTGTAATCTAGTTTTCAGTGCATCTCATAGTTAAAACGTTCTCAAAATGTCATAAATTTAAAACAATTAAATGTTAATAGTGTTATGTTGAGGAAACGCAAAAGGGAGGAACTTCGAAATGCAAAAGCGTGGCGCCCAGACAATTTATGACACACTCACAACGAAGACCCATTAACAAGATGACTAATCAAAATAAGCGGCACCTTAGGAAGCACTTCTGTTCTATAAAGTTAAAGCCATAAAGTAACACTAAGAGGAGCTATGTGCACAATGTGCTTTCAAACAATAACTTAAAAACAGAACAATAGTTTGACTGTAGTTGTCAAGTTTTCCAAAATAAGTTTAAAAAAGGGGAATCGTCGTGTTCACAAAGGCAAACAACAAAATGGCTTTCTGCCTTTCATGCATCTGTTAGTCAGAATATTTTATGAAGCTACGGGTGATGAAGTGACAGAGAAATGTTTACATTTTAACTCACCGATGTAGGATCTGTTGTAGATTAATGGAGTGAAAAAGTCCTGTGCCAGGATATCTATCAGAGGCATTTACATATCAGAGGTGACTGCTAATGAGAAAAATCTCAGCATGAAAGTGTAATTACTTTTACATCACACTAGAGCAACAGCATGTTAAGATCTCCGCTTCCTGAGCCTCGACAACAACAGCTAATTGCTTTTACTAAAGATAACTGTTCAGAGCGGTTTGGAACTTTAACACAAGACTAAAACGCAATCTAACCAAAGAAAGAAAGAAAAGAAAACAGGATATGATACATGGAAATGACTTACGTTAATTTGTTAACTGTTCATTTAGATTTCATGTATCATATTTTAATTATATAGCTGTGTATTTGTATTTCCTGAATAATTGATATGTTGCTTGTGAACTGATTCAAGTAAACGTCAGTGTGCACACTGATTTACAACACTTGTAAATCATTTTTTAGCAGGAAAAGTATTCCCCAAAACTAGCATCAATTTTACATGAGCATGGATAATTGACAGAGAGTTAAATGGATATTTCTCTGAGAAGGGGGGCAGAGTTGGGGGGGATTGGGCTGGGATGATCCTCTGTGGAGAGGCGCTCATCCTGCCTCACGCTGAGCTCCGAGTTGTGGTGAAGCCCATGAGCTGCGGTGGGAAGATGGACCCCGATGAGCTGTTGGTTTTAGACTGTCAGCGGCACTGGCGGGATGAGGGTATGCAACTTCCCAGATAACAGCCCCAAACTGTCCACAAGGGCCTTTAAAACCCAGCAAATTAGTCTGCAAATGAGCCAGAAAATATTTCTGCTAATCCGTGATCTGAGCAGAAACCCTGTCCAAAAAAAATAAATAATACTAAAAAAAGAAAGACAGTAAACAAATAAATAACTTCAGAAGGAAAACTGGGAGGGAGAAAATAACCACGAGAGCTTGGAGACGGCATCATTCTGCTGCTACAGTACAATCCCTGTGACCGTTTCAAAACAAGATCCCACGTTGAGCTGGATAAGGAAGCATTGAATTTTTAGACCCCAGTAGTAGAAGAAATAGTTTCCCCAGACAGCATATGATCGCATTTCTCTGCCCAAGCAGCCTGAAGGCAATGATGCAACATAATACAGCTGTTTGACAAAAGCATGTTTCATTCTGCAGGTAAACAGAGGATATTAATGAAGAACTGGACTGTCACTTTAACAAGATCTGCACTAATACGCCTGACGTCCTGCTTTTTGTTCTGATTTCTAGAATGAGCTGACCGAACGCCTTTGAAATGTTACAAACGGGAGTCATTTCTTTTTAAAAAGAAACATTTAAAATGTATTCAACTTATAATTGGATTTCTGTTTTTAGACAGAAATAATTTAGGAACAAATTAAACAAATAACTTTTTCTTTAAAAAAACTCCCTCATAATGACATTAATCATTATAATAATTATCCTCCACTGCTGAAAGGCGAAGTCAAACAATTATTTTAATCCTTATATTATGTTGTTACATTTGTGACCATTCTATAGGAACTCTTGTATCTGTGTTCTCACCACATTGCTGTAAAAAGGTAAAAACATTAATGAATCCAGTCCTGCACTGTCAAGAAATCCCGTCTAATTAGAAGTCTGATGCTGTTTCCACCCACCGGCTCCTGATCCTTAAAGAGAAAAGCTCAGGAGAATGGGTTCAAAGGTACCTCCCATCCTAAAACGTGGCGTGAGCATCAGAGTCATTTGTCATGAAGGGTGTGGCCATCGGCGCGGCGTGGTATTTCGGTACGCTCGGCCTGCGAGAGATGCCGGATTAAGTTACACAGGTTTCCGTATCAAAGTCTTAAAAGAGATGTTTGTTCCGTGGTTATTTTTAGGAAGCGTATCGTTATGCAAAAAGGATACATTTTTAATGTGAAGTCTTATTTTCTTTCATCTGTTGTGACTCAGTCGTCTGGTGAATAATGAGGAAAAACGTTAATTTGTGAAAACCATTCTTAAAAGTCTTTTAAACATGGATGAGCCAATGTTTCTTTAAGTGTTATGAATTCTGTTTTAACACCACCTGGGTCAATTTAGAATTAAAAAAAATAAAAAGAAAATGGGTTTTCTCAAGAACTATATCCCTAAAATCCCTAATAGCCGACACAACGCTAAATACAAAAGCACAGTAGGTGTTTTTATAAGAAGGAGAATGTGGTTTGAACCTGAAATAATAGAACCGAACAAAGGTTCTTTCAGGACGTGGACATGTGACAGCTGATGTACTTCCCCATTCAAGTTCAAATCTACGAGAGGTTTGCTTTTACAAAGCGCCTCGGTTATTTGTGATGCGTGTGACATGTTTCATGAGGAGCACCTGTCTTTCACAGACAGTCGTGCTACGTTCAAAGATTCGGTAACTGAAAACCATCCTGGCGCTCTTAACCTCAATCTTTCAACATTTCAAAGTCACTCAAGAATCTTACACCCCCCCCCACACCCTCCTGAACACAGGACCCGACGCAGGTAACAAGGGAATAAATCTCCGTGGGGTTTAAACTTACCGCAGGAGGCTTTTGTTTCATCGTTTGTTTTATTTTCCATTAAAAGAAAGGCACGTATAGGAGAGATTTACAGCGGGAGAGTTGCAGATTTCTACCACCAAATGTATAGCACTCCCACATCATCATCACTTCTCAGCATGTAGGATGGAACGCTGTCACTATACCTTTGTGAGTCATATCCATCTGATGCATGCTTATAAGCTGTAACCTCACTGTAACTTTTCACTTTAACAGGCAGATACCTGCATGTTCAGCTCAGAGAACAGACAAACGAAACAATTAGTGTTAAAATAACAAGAATCATATAGGCGTATACATTACAAACTGAGGAATACAAATTTTTGCTTACATGACTAAGTTATGTTTGAAATGTTCGACCCCTGAGCTGTTGACCTGCATTAACTGAGGCCTCTGAAGCAATTTAGTTGAATACCCCTGGTCTAGAAGAAGTCCTTAGATTTGTATTCTCTTCTTAAAGGGGGTGTTATGCAAAAATCAACTTTTATGTCGTTCCCTCAACAAAAACATATCCACAGTGTTACTTTGACTCATTCATGCATGTTTGAGAAAGCCTTCAATCTCCTGTGGTAATCATGTGGAGCTGCCTAAATGCTTGCAGGTACAAAGCACCGTCCATTTGTACATAGCTCCTCCCTCAATTTAAGCCTAGCTCCCACCCTGCAGGGCACCCCTCAGCTGAAGCTGTGCACCTTCAGAATAAGTGAAACCTATGTAACACAGTTCACACTTACATTAAAGATATCTGACCAAAGGAAAACCGGAGCAGGACTAGAGCGAGATAAATATGATTTAGATTTTTATTTCTGTGACTGGATACGACCCACAGGAGACACGACATTAACAGCCGTCGTCATTTCATTCCTCGGCTTTAAAGCAGATCCTTTAATTCCACAGCTGACGCTGCTAAAAATGACTTTTTTTCCCCCTGGATCTCTGAGAGCAGAACTTCAATCTCCAAACTCGTAAAGTTCTTCTTTTTTTACTTTGCGATGTCATTTATGAATGAACACTTCCTGGTATGTGGGGCAGGAAAAGTATATCCTTATATGGTGTTTTTAGGGTGGTAATTATGTAAATCTCATCTCCCCGTGAATAAGCACCAGGATACGCATTCATCAGTTTACGCTGCTCATTTATACACTTTTCCTGAAGATAGAAGAATTTGTTGAATCTGACGCGGCATGTTTGTACAAAACCTTCGTACGAACAAAAGTAAGAGAAATTTAGGATAAGAATCTGTTCTTGCATGAGGCCCAAAGTGTTGTTTCCTTCAAATGATCTAAATTCTTCATGGCTCAAAGTGTAGTAGATTCTACTTGAACCCAAACAAAAATATTCCACATAAAGAGTTGCGCAGTTCCTTAAAATAGCCCATGTCTATTCTGGCTTGAGAAACACAACTCAAACACAAGTTTAGGCAGTTAAACTCAAGGACTAAAGCAATCTGCTGCGACAGTTGTAAAACTCTAATCCACCATCAGGGCTGTTGATTCGTTGTTGGTGGCGGTCTGTGTATCACATCACGTGGCCGAGTCAGTCAAAATGTTTGATCGTTATTAAAAGTAGTGGTTTAGCTTCTAATACTGATGATGAATTAGAATTCAAAAAAAAAGAAGAAATGGAATAACAATGCTCATAAAAACAACAGTCAAAGGGATGGAATTAAAAGTGTACTGAAAAATAAAAACTCATACAGTATCTAGGTGAAATGAGGGATGTAGGAAGATCTCAACAAGCAAGCTGCTTGTTTTCTGCTGGAAAACAAAATGCAGCTGAAAGGTTGTGGGAGGACTTCTTTCACAAACACAACACAATTCTACCTTCAGGCTTTGTCCATAGGCAATACAGCAACCTGCATTTGAGAAATGAGTAATAATAGAAAAACACACTTCAAAAGCTACATCAAACAGAGGAGTCCAAACGTGTGCCTCTCCACCAGCACCGAACATTATTATTAAAAAAGGGACTTTACATAAAACATCTGTGCTCTGGATTTTATAAAGTAAAGACACAAATTGTTTCACCCAGGTGCTTTACAGAATATGATCAAGGTTTGTGTTTACAAAAAAATATATTGTATTCAGTGAAGAATACATCTCTCAGGAGGAAATAGGGGGGAAAAAGCTCAAATCAGAACACAACTAACCACCCACTGGAACTAATTACATTCAGGTTAAAGAACAATACCTGCATCAGTCACACCAGCACTTTTTTAATCAAAAATAAGTGTGTAGGTTTTAGCAGCCCCCCCCGCCCACCCCCCCACCCCACTCTACAGGTTATGGAACACACGAATAACAATTCTTCAACGGGCTTTGTGGTTATCTACTGGTGCCGGTTCTCATGGTTACAGAAACGTAAGAGCCCAGCCATGACTATGGGGGGATGTTGGGATTAGAGCACACATCTGGATAAGCCGTTACTGGGTAAAAAAAACACAAGAAAAGCAAGTCTCTTCCAAACACAGCAGACTGCTTTGACATCTTGCTGTTTCGCCTCAGCACAATGACTCAGCAGTTAACGGCTGCTGGAAGTGTCTTTGAGGGGCCCCCTAGGGACCACAGGGAGCATGGGTGGGATGCACACACACATAGCTGCACGTGCTTCGTGGATGCACTTTGAAATGTACTCCAATAAACATGTACATGACTACATTATCACCTCTGTAATGCTACATATAAAGCCTTTACACGCTGTCAAAATGCTCTGCAGGGTGTGGACAACAATCATCTAGGGACTCTGGTATCAGGACATTATAAATGGATCCTCTGGGACCTGGGAATTGTAGGGTGGGGTCTGTACAGATTGGTTACAGATGCCATCAGACCCCATCAGATTAGTCTCTGGGGGATTTTAGTCTCACTGAACGCTTCGTTTTTTTGGCAAGTTTCAAACTGGCATCCGTGTAAACACCAAGACGTAAGTTCTCCCTGCAGATTATTGAACTAGAACAAGACTTCCACCCTACCTATCAATGCACTATCACAGCTCAGTGAATATTCAGACACATGAAGGAACAAACCCCTATTGAATTCCGGTAATCTGAATAGCTCAAAGTATTTGCTCAATTAGCGTTTTCCTAGATTTTCAGTGTATTTTAGGGGCCATCAGAACAAAGGCTACAATTGTCCTTACACAGAACTAGACATATATGGAGGACTGAAACTGACATAATAAAAATTAAAAGAAGAAATATACAAATGGGCCAATAAATAAATAAATAAATACACTTAAAATGCACCAATTAAATGGAAAAAGGAGAACTTTACCTCATGCTTTATAATCTAATTGACGTTCATAAATATTTTTTTCAGCTTAGTTCCAATAAATTTTATATTTGAGCCCATAATTTAAATTTTGTATATTTTATTATATATTTATTTTTATATAAATATATTATATATTATATTTATATAAGTATATTATAAAATATTATATTATATTTATATAAGTATATTATAAGATATGTTTTAATAAGGTGGGCGGCCGTTTTTGGGTCAGCTCCTCTCTTATTGGTCAACACACAGGAAGGAGCAGGGTCCATGTGCAGATCTACTGTGCATGCTTGTGCTGCCTCAGTTTTGTTTAAAGTTTAAAGTTTTGTTAAAAACAAAAGCACATGTAAGTGTTTTCCACCTTGCCTTTGTTTGAAACTAAAACTTTAAACTTTAAGCTAAATTGAGGCAGCACAAGCATGCACAGATCAGCACATGGATCCTGCTCCTTACTATCTGTTGACCAATAGGATAGGAACTGAGCCAAGAAGCTCCGCCCACCTTATTTACATAATGAGGCAGAAATGCATAAGGTAGAGTACAAACAGGAGACAGAGAAATGTACAAATAATACATGGTAATAAAAAGAAAGAAGTAAAAGGAAAAAGAAAAAACATTTTTAATAATAGTAATATATCTTAAATATGTGCTAAAATCTATAATTCATTAGAACTAAGCTGGAAGAATAAATATGAAGGTCAATTAAATAATAAAACATGAAGCAATGTTCTCCTTTTTTAATTTAAGTGGTGCGTTTTAAGTGTATTTATTTATTTATTGGACAGTTTATATATTTCTGCTTTTATTTCTAATTCAGTCAGTTTCGGCCTTCCATAGGACGAGTCTTTGTAAAGAACATTGTAAGCAGCAGGACATTTTGTTTACAAAACAGATGTGATGACTTGAATTCACAGCGTCAAGAAAATTGTTTTAAAAATACTACAGCTTATTTGCATGCATTAAAACCAGGGTCAAGTAAGTCACGTGTGAAGAGGGGGTGGGGGGGAGTGCCCAGCGGCTTGAATACATTAAAGCTGAGTAAATGGTTTGTTGATTTAAATAGATTAAAGCACACACAAGAAGGCCTGCTCGATGGATTTTAATTAACTTGCCATATATAAATTGTATGTTATCTGGCTTTACTGAATTAAATGTTGAATACAAGTGCTATTTCTGCTTGGGTGAGTGGAATAAAGGGCTACTTAGAGCCTCGACTGGGTCTCACAGAGGCATGGTGCTGCAGCTACGGGTGTTTTTGGAGACTTTCCAGCATACCAACCTCTGGACAGCCCATCCATGGGGATTCTCTTTAATTATGTACAATACAGCCAAATTTAGGGCCCCTGGCATCTCGGATGATCAAGCCGAGGGATGCCACGTTCTCCCCCGAGTCATTCGGCCAAATGGATTCCACTTGCAGGAGTCATCGCTGTCAGTTATAATGAGGAGCTAATATATAACGTGACACACACTGAAATGCAGAACTCTTCAGAAGCTTTTCGGGAAGACTGTGCGGGGCAATTAGGATCTGTGCCGCTGGAGCCTTGATGAGTTTCTCTACCTGGGAATGCCATTATAAATCTGCTGTATCATGTTTGAATTAGATTAAAGCTTGATTTTGCATCTGGGGTTAAAAAAAACAACAAAAAAACGATTTTTGGCTTTTAGCACATACAACTTAATATAAAGAAAAAAGTGAAATGATCCAGCTCGGCAGAAAATGAGGGAAATATGCAAAGACTGGCATAAATTATAGACTCCAAAAGGAATATATGTCCAAAAGAAGCATATCCACAAAACGCAGCCTGGACACTCTACCCAATTTACTTCAAATGTCTTTTTTTTTTATCTGAATAGACGAAACAAGAAACGTCCAAATGTTTCCAAGTACAATACTATCATGTTAGAAAGTTATAAATAAAAACAAAATAAAGAATATCTTCAATCTGATGTTTTCTTGTAGCGTTGTTTTTGTTTTATATTAAGTGAATCTTTGATCAAAGGCCATTCATGCCTTCAAGGACAAAACAGAAACACCAAGCCACAAAAATAC
Source organism: Anablepsoides rubrolineatus (assembly GCA_031762495.1). Taxonomy (NCBI): domain Eukaryota; kingdom Metazoa; phylum Chordata; class Actinopteri; order Cyprinodontiformes; family Rivulidae; genus Anablepsoides; species Anablepsoides rubrolineatus. The sequence goes on along the minus strand of JARVGW010000624.1, from coordinate 20,015,243 downwards.
TTATGGCTTCCCACATTCTGGCACTAAAGGCACAGCAAGAAACCTACCAGACCATTTTCTGACAGTTTTAAATATGTAGAGGCTGAAACACAGAAATCTAAAGAAAACAACAAGCCTGCTTATCACGGGGAGACTTTGTCAAAAATTTGGATTGATGTGCAAAACTCATCAATTTGACTTTTTTTAGCAACTTAAATCCTTTTCAATTTAAATGAAATAAATAAAATGGTAAAACCAAAGCAGATATATCTAATCCTTTGAAGATTTAATTCCCAGTTGAAGACGTCAGAAACTAAACAAATTCCAAACAGTATTATCTTGATTTATTGCTTTAATCTAAAGGTTTTTGATCCTTCAAAAGCATCCAGAAACTGTTTATCATACTTGAAAAGTAACTTCAGATTCATGCAACCTTATTTTAAAAAAGAAATAGACCCAAATTAAATGAAATGCCTTCAAAATAAAGGTTTTCGAGGGAAGACGGTCCTACCGTTTTCTGTGTTCTCGTGTTCGGTGTCGGTGAGAGTCAGATTGGAGTTGGCTCGGCTGGAGAGGCACGAGCTGCGACCCGACTTGGTGTTGCTGCGACCCCATAACCGGACAGCGTGTTCCGGAGACATGATGCCGTCGGTCTCCGTGTCGGCGTCGGAGCCCACGCTGACGGAGTAGTCGCGATGAGGCAGCCCCATGTCGGTCCTGTAGGTGGCCACGTGTGAAGGGAGGGCTTCTCCGAAACCAAGGTCCCGAAGAGAGAAGTCTGCCCCTGTAGCACGACAGAACTCTGGGAATTAACACCAGAAAAATGAAACAAAAACAATCATAAAATGTAATGGCACCTTAAAAGCATTCATCTTAGACATATTTTATCTGAAACAGTTGTCAAAGTTTCTACGTTGTTTTCAGTTTTTGTCTCAAAATACGAGCAGCTTTTAACACAAATTAAACCCGAAATTTTCTGTCAAGAATTAATCTAAAAATAGAGTGTTTTGTTTTTAACAATATTAGAATCAACAATGCTACAACAAAGAGGGAAAAATTGATCGAATGATTTGGTTGGGTCTGCTTGTTCCCAGGGTTACTTGGCTCTTATTATTATGTTTTTCATTATATTCTCAATACTATGTCTTCCTGATTTCTACCATTGTTTCCCTCAGTGATCCCTGTTTTCATCTTTTTTCTCCATCTGTCTGCAACACGCAATCAACCCACCTGTCTTACAATCAGCAGTCTCCTTCCTGGCACTTATATTCCTTGGTTTTCTAAGAATGGGTGTTCTTTCCTTTAACTTTCAGTTTCACCTTTAATCAATAATATATTTGTGCAAAAAGGTCAAAGTCTGGTTGTCTTTTTATAGAGTTTTCGCCACCATCAAGGGCAGTTCAAACCAATTAATAACCAGGCTATGCTGAGCGACCTCAACTGAATCCTCATTAAAAAACAATGATGACTGTACAAAAATCCAACCGTAATGTGTCTGTTAATCAAGTTCAGCTAATGTTGTTATAGATCAGCCTGTTGACATGAATGATGCTCTCATCGACTGACAAAACAGCGCCGTGCCTTTGATATCCGTCTAACCTTGCCGGCCAAACTCGTCCACTTCGTGATGAACCACGTCTTTGATCCGGCTCCCGTAGGCCATCCTCGAGTCGTGGTCGAAGGCTTTGAGGGTTTCGCTGGAGCTGTAGGATTTCGTGTTGGGTTTGCCATCCTCGCTGTCCGCCGACGAGCTGGTGTACCGACGCTCCGTGTCCTGCCGGGTCGTGAGCGAGCGATAGGGTCTGCGTTCCTTCACCTCCATGGCTTGCCTCCTCGCTGCTTTCAGAAAAAGATGCGGATGATGACTCCTGTTCAGTTTAGGTGAGTCTGTACAAGAAAACACACACACAAAAAAAAACAAAAAAACAATTAAATTTGCTACAGAAATGTATTATTTCAGAACAAATGAAAGACATATGTTTAATTAACTGAGTTAAGGATGTGTGTGATTTTAAGGACTCATGGCAGCCATCTTGAATTATTACTTGAATGATTTGCTTTAAAATAGAATCAGTTGTAGATGTATATCCAACGATTGTTTCAATAAAATTCACCCAGTGAATCATGAAATTTGTTTATAACCGATTTATACATCAACACAAGTACACACACACACACACACCTACTATGTCTCTCTCTATCCTTGTGGGAACTTTCTATTGACTTCCACACTGCAAAAACTGTCCATCTAACCAAGTTTTAAAACCTCATATCCAGCCAAAAAAAGTCTTTTTGATCTTTTTTTGAGACTGATTTACTAAACAAGAACTGATTGCGTCAAAATAATCTTGTTTTCAGAATGTGTCAGATTATTTGTCTTGTTAGCCTGAAAATTTGACTCAAATTAAGTCAAAAA
>JARVGW010000624.1:19994777-20006607 GCA_031762495.1 Anablepsoides rubrolineatus | reverse complement strand
AACAAGATTATTATTCTGACACAATCAGTTCTTGTTTAGTAAATCAGTCTAAAAACAAGATCAAAAATATTTTTTTTTGGCTGGATATAAGCTTTTAAAACTTGGTTAGATGGACATTTTTTGCAGTGCCACTTTTTGAATGATATAGTTGGAGTATTTTTTTGAAGGGATTTAGACAATAGTTTAGAATAATAAACTAACACTGAAGACACAAGCAGCCTCTGGAGAAACTTAAAGAAAACTTGGGCAGATATCAAGAACATTGTCTACATCATCTATTGAGAGCCAGAAGTGCTCCAAACAGGCACCACTCACTCCTTTTCTTCAAGATTTTCACATGCCTAAGCTCTATAGAAAAGCTTCCTCACTCAACAGAAAGGTGTGTTTTCAATAGAGACTTGGGTAGATGTGGTGGGGGGGGTAGCTAAATGGCTCGCCAGACAGAGCCGAATTTAGTGGCACTAATGCAAGCCGGAGGGGAGTAAAGGAGGGTTGGGGGGGCACAGCAGCGATGGGGTATCTCAGCAGCCTCCTTCCGGGATCAAAAGCGAGCCCCAGAAGCGCATTAACCAGAATGCATAAAAGCCCCAACATAAACAAAAGTAGCCTGGGCCCATTGGTGCAGCATGCTCCCCGCTACTAATCACTCTAAGCAATTCAAGATTCAGTCCTGACAGCAGGAGCTGCCAGTGGAATAATGCTTTTAAACCAGTCTGGTAAGAAAAAAACAGGAGAAGCGGTGTGTTTATTCACTTTCTACAGAGATGAACACTGCTGACCTAAGCAAAACGCAGCTCAAAAGGATTGATCCGGGGTTACATATTCTAAACTGACTTAATGGAAATAAGTAATAGGTACTTGTAAGGTTCATACAGTTCTGAGGAACAATCAGGAAAAAGAAATGAAGTTCAGGCAGGTTTAAAAGAGAACCTTTGTAGAAGGCAAGTACACCGGTGTTGACCTGCCTCTCATTAGTCTGCAACTAATGCTCATTACCCTGCAAAAGGCTCGACATGTGCTTGATTTATAGTTTGGCCCGCAGGAGAAGCAAACCTAATACCAGCTAAGCAATAATCAACTTACTGTAAACTTGCAACTGTCAAAGTCACTGTTATAAATATTTGAGGTTCGCAGCTGCAGCCCGGGGGGAGAAAGTCTGAGAGACCAGAAACGCTGCAAATAAATGATGCGGTGAACAAAAATATTTTAAGTGCCATTTCCACGACTCGAGGACGGGGTTCTGTGGGATTACAAAGACACTGCCTAATCTCACTGTGAGCACCCTGAGATCAACCCAATTAATTTGTGAGAACAGAACAGCGAAATGGAATAATGAGAAGCAAAACTTGAAATATTTAATTTTTTAAAATAAAACTTTTACACTAAAAGAAAACAAAAGACAGCGTGTTCGGCTGGTTTTTATCACGATGCTGACAAAGGAGCTCGCTTGTGTTGAGTGTGGCTCATATATCAGCTTGCACAGCTGTGAGAAATGATCATTTAGGTTTACCGTTTTCTTATCAGCTAAGTTTAAAAACAAAAATGTACACTTTAAGAGATATGTCATTGCTTTATGATGAGTCAGTTTTGATTTAAAGTGCCTATGACATCAAATTTATGTAATACAAATGAATGCAGTTTTTAAAAAATCTCATTGACTAAATATTGCAAAAAAAATTTAATAATACCAAAATGCTAAAGAGTAATACTAGTTTAGAAACTAGATTAGACGCTCATGACTCGTTTTTTTACATTTGCATACAAACGCTTAAAATAAATATCTGATGTTCTGTGAATGTAATGTTTCTAGAATGAGCCACAGATGTGTTCACACAATAATGACACTAATGATCATACAGTTCGAGGATCCAAACATGGTGCATGAATAATGTTTAGCAGCACAACACGGTGATTCAAGTGTAAACTCGGCTAATTCTGTTCAAATAAATTCATCCATCACACAAATGTAGAAGAAGAAAACGAGTCAAACAAAGAGAAAACACCCACAGTGTATCTCAAGCAATCAAGTCAGATTTTGGTCGACTCGTGGCAACCAAATATGTCCCACATCTATCTCCAGTGACCGCTTTTGTTTGGATTTCAGATCTGTGTCCAAAATGCAAATAATCCTGCAAATCACTTATTTTCTATGGATCAGGGAGAATGGACTGCAACTCATGTCTGTTTTCTCAGTACCACGCAAACAAAGAATCGTCAAATACAAGCCAAAGTTACTGCCAATGGATGCTGTGTTTGGAGCCATGTACTGTTTGTCATTTTGTGATGTGTGGAAAATGTTAAAGTTGACTATTTTTTCTTTTCTTTTTTTTTTTAATAATAAATTGATAACTTTGATTTCTTAGAGAAAAGTTATTCTTTTGGACTAGGGTGGGAGTGTTGTGTATTTTCTAGACACATATTTTAATTCTCTACCACAATCTAGTAACTGTTACCTTTAGCTGATACAAAATAAGTTTGACTTTGCACCATAGTCTATTTAAATGCCTTGAAATTGGCCTCAGTCTCTTTGAGAGCCTCCTACCATTTCTGACACTCCCACTGCAGCATGTGTTCACAATGCTGTGGGGGAGGGGTGCAGCTGCAGACTGAGCTCCAGGGAGGAGCTTTGTAGCAGCAAGAGTTTAGGCAGCTCCACCATGGCTACAGGAGATTCAAAGATTTCTCAAACATGCACAAAAAAGTCAAAGCAACACTCGGGTTATGTTTTTGATGAGGGAATTATATTAACATGATATAAAGCTCAGTTTTGCAAAATACTCCAACTTTATAGATTATTCAAAATAAGTCCTTGAGAAGAAACAAAATGAAAATCGCATCATTTTTAAAGAACAACTTTGAGTTAAAAACCTCTTTGCAGAGACAGAACTCTCTCACTACTCTCTCACAATCTGGTACCTGAGAATTCCACAGGATAACTCAAGCAGGGGCAAACTAAGAAAAGTGACTACACTGGACAAAACCTGTGTTAAAACCCAAATAAAATCTGTTTCTTTTTATCTTCAGTACGAAGCCAACATTCAGCTCGGTGTCAAATGACTCTGTTGTATCTCTGGGACTACGCATCACCTCCAGCCTGATGAGCACTGATGTAAACGGATCAGCCAGAGAGTGCAGCTCAGACCAGAAATTGAGGGGGGGGAAAAAAATGTTCAGCCACTGCAGCGACTCCCAGGAAGGCTCGGAAATTTACAGGAGCACGAACACACAAATGAAGAAAAATACAAGGGATCCATTTTACCCGTCTGCACGGCATCTGGCAGCTCGCTCTCAGTTCTGAGAGTTCTGAGCCACCTCCCACAGTCTAGCTATTTGTCCTAAAAAGTCATGCTTATCAGTGGTTTTGGTCGACCATATCCTGAAGGATTGTCAAATGTCATCTCTTCTTATTGTAGGAGTCTGCAGGACTGCCCTCAGGAGCCACTGGGGGTAACAACACTGCCAGCGGCATAACCAATCCTGAGGGTTAGAAACTTGCACGAATGCTCTTCTTTCAACCTAAAAAAGGTTTCAGTTCTCCAGGCACAGACGATTATAGTCTTTTTCTTTATAATAAATTATTCATAAAAATGTCACAGTATCTGCATTTTATTGGTAAAAGTAAATCTGAATGAAAGGCAAGGAATAAAAAGCACTGATCGGGATGTTGTTAATCAAATAAAACTGTGCTGCAGAAACAAATATGCAGTGATTTAAATACAGAACATAAACTAACACCTTTTCATTTCACCTATATGATCAAAGTGCTTCCAACTGTACAGAAGAAAGTGCAGTATATATAGTGTGAGCGTCAATCAATCACATAAACCGAGGTAATTAGGTTTTCTCACAACAGCAATAATATGGATCTTAGCTGCACTTTGCAAAATGAATCAGCTTCCATTCTGGGTTCGAGCAGATATGAGCAAGAGGAGCATGTGATAACCAGATGCACAACAGCTAGCAGCCACAACCGAGGTGAGACAATAAAAACCAGCGGATGTTCAATACCAACAGTAAAAAAAAAATAAAAATCAGCACACACAGCAAAGCTGGGAGAAGCATTCCTGCATGGAAATGGTTTTACTCTAAGTGCTCAACTGAGTCATCCCTGCAAGCCCCGCTTTGACAGCCACACACCTCCCACATCTCCCATCTCCACAGCCTCTGGGTGTGGCTAATCACTCCGTAGCTTCATCATCGCCCAGCTGACAGCTCCGGCTATAAAGAGCCACTGTTTAGAGCAGGCGTGGCTGCTGCAGTGGACTGCTGTGAACACAATGGGCTTGTTTTCCCAGACATGAAGACGGAGCATCACAACACTGCGTTTGATTTAAAAAAAAAAGACAACATTCTCTTTCCAAGCACGGCAAAAGAAAACTCTCTTACTTTCTTTGCAGTTCAGACAAAGGTCTTAGGAGGATTTACTCGGGGCGCTAAGAGTTGGTTTATGCCGATTTGCCCCCCTGACTGATTATGATAAGAAATGGCTGACGGCTAGCTCGTCCAGTCCTGTGTTGACCTCCACAATCCCTCTGGCTCTAAGGCACCGGAGGGTCTGCACTATCTGATCCCAATGGCTAAACATTAGACTGTGCTGAAGCATGCAGAAACCTTTAGCTCCAAACGCCTGTGCGTTCTCTTTTTCCTGGCTCACGTGCAGCAGGTTTTCAGTAATAAGAACCCATGTATAATATTATATAAAGAAGAAAATAAAATCAGAGTTATGCAATGCCTCCTTTTCTTTATCCATTTTCATTGTTACTGCATTAGAGCAAAATGACCTTACATCTATCAGGGCAGGGCATCGCATCCCCCTATATATAAATTTAATTCTCCCGATAAATTAGGATTGATCACCAAGCTCTAGGCCACAATCAGCATCCATGATCTAATCAGAGTTCGGCCTCGACAGAAAAGGATACTTCCATAAATAAAAACCATATGAGCGCCGGCAAATGCCTATAACAGTGAGGCTAAATTTGATCATCCCCTTCCTCTCCACAGGTGTGCTTTTAGTGTTCTACCTTTCATAGACTGCCAGCCGGATAAAATGCTCACCATGTGTAACCTCGCTGTTGTTTTCCTGCACCGGGGCTTTTACATCATACTTGCATCAGCGGATGTGAGCGCCACATGCAAGAGTCAGTGCTAAGCAGGTAATGCCCCTGGAAGCCTGGCTGGGGTGATCCCAGTGAGACAGAATCTGTCAGAGGTGCCTTGCCCGGCGACACCCAGGGTAATAAATTACCCAGAATTAACACATCATCCTATGCTGCACACAGCAGACACACTCAGCTCACACCATGGGGCTTAATGGATCTATTAACCAAATGGAGGCAGGGGTGCTCTGCTTCAGAGTTAAATTTCATGTTTTTAAAGCTAAAATAATCCTGAAGGCTGAGAAAAAAATATAATCTTTAGCTTGGTTTAGTTCTTGGAAAAGCACTAAAGGCCAGATTTGAACCCAAATAAGGTTTTATCTGGACCCAGATCAGCTGTTAAATTTCAGCAGGATTAAGTTGTATTTTTTTAACATACAGTATCTTAAAGTAAATAGTTTCTTAAAACACACATACTTACAGTATACATGTATATAAAATGCTTAGAACAAAAAAAAAGTAAATTTGTGTTTGGTAGATTATTTCTTTGTTGTAACAATGCTTCTTGTACAGTTGGAAAGCCTTTTAATTATCCTTTTAAATGGTGCCACATTTGTAAGGAACATGCATTTGGGAGATGAGCAATAGGGCTGAGTATGTGGGATGTGAACATTAAACATATATCTTCTCTGCCAAACAGATTATTTTGCTATTGACTTGACAGCCCATGCTGCAATATATAGACATAATAAATGTAATGTATTACTCAACTTTTCCAACATATATGGCTATGTTCACACTGAAGTTTTTAATGCTCAATTCAAATTTTTTTTGAAAATAAATCATATTTTCTGGCGTGAACGTTCACATTAAATTTTAAATGCGACCTTCAGACTCCAGTGTGAACTCTCCACGTCTCCGATGTGATCCATATGACGTCACATTCAACTTGCTGTTTGTTTACAGAGTTAGCTAAACATGCTACACGTAGCACATCGATTTTGAAGTTGCTGTTAATTCAGAGCTGAATAAATATTTATCTGACATTCTTGTTCAGTTCAGTGTTTATATTTGAACCAGCCTCTGACCGGATGCTGCGGTGAAGCCTTTTAAGTGCTGGAAGTATCGTAACTTTAGGATCGATACGGTTCACGATCGAAGTTGCACGTTACTATCGTATGTTTCTGTGAATTCTCAGTCATCCAGGACATGGAAAATGTTATGTAATGACATGGAAGGTTAGTGTCTTGATCGATCCGATCGGCCCCACCTCACTGATGAAAGTCGGATTTAATGTGACACGCCCGTTCAGACTGCAGTCACTTTGAAAAACATACGATTTGAAAAAAAAAATACTAAAAATCGAGTTTAGACGATCATAAACTAAATTATATGTCGCATGAGGCAAAAAAAAAAAAGAAATCGGGTCGCATTTGCCTGCAGTGTGAACACAACATTTGGTCAACAATTTTAGCCAGTTCCTCCTAAACTTTATAAAAATGCATTATTACTATAATTTGAGAGCAATTCTCTTTAAGCTAATGCTCACTAACACTGTGTTATGGAAGGCTGAGCACAGTGTTGCTCCACCAGTAGGCCAAAAATCTCCTTCACCCATAGAGCCATTAGGGTCTTTACCTCAACAGTTAGAAGGGGGTGGCGGTGGGGGGATGCAGGCTGGAACAGGAAACAAATGCACTGACATTTATATTCTTCTTGTACCCTTTGCACATGCTTTTTATGATCCTCGCTGTATTTTTCCTGCCTTTTCATATTTATACCATTTATTATGGTTGGCTGCTGTTGTATGGTATTGCATATTGTGGTTTTAGTCTGTCTTGTATTTTAGCCTGTTATGATTTTAGTGTCGAAACAGCATTTTATATTCGAGATCATAAGAAATCTATACAAACAAAAATGTTCTGAGGAAAACTCCAGCAGCCTTTTATCACCTGTTTGAAAAGAGCTCTGGTATGTTTCTTTATGATCATTAAAACATACTCTTGTGTTGATGTCTGTCACTGAAAGAGGGTATAAACTGCAGTTGTGTTGCTTTTATCTACCTGGTATCTTTGGTTTGCAACCAGCGCTGTGACATGCTGATAATGTGACACGCAGCAAAACACAGATTTCAGGGCTAGCACTCTTTCATCACCAAAGGTTAAAAAGAGAGCAGTGAAAGGTTTACAGAGGTTTTCATTGCTCTATGACTCCTCTGACATGTATTGACTTTGGCACAGGTTATGGACACTGTTAAAATTAAAAGTCGCCCCTCCGGAAGGAAGGAATAAAAATGAAATGAAGACTCTGTGACAGACGTATTGTGTTACAGCAACTGTTCCAAGGGCTGAAGCTTGGAACATCTTCAATTTTTAGGTTATTTCATTTCTTCCTAAACTTAGTATTTCCTCTTTTTTTCCCAGTTTTTGCATATTGTGCTTGAATTTAAAAACAACCTCTGGAGTAAAAATTAAATTTTCATGAGTGGTTAATAATTAAAGCTGAAAAGCAGAAAAGTTGGAAATTTAAACTTTACTGAAAAGGTATGCTTTTACAGGATACACAGGAAAAAAAAGGAGAATAATAATCCAGCAATGTGAATCTGAATTCTCATTTTTGCTTTCATTCAGAAAGCTTCTGTTCAAACAAAACAAAAGAGAAATTGTTGCTGTTAAATGTCACTAAGGCGTTGCACGGTTTCGGGCTATCCGGAGTAATTTACTCGTCTCGTGTCTTTCAGCTGTGTGTGCACTTGATGAATGTGGGGATAATTACTCTGAAACAAAGATTGTGAGACAAACGTGCACAGTCTCGTGTTGTGGTCCCATCTTTTGTTGCCGTCCGCTCAGAGCCACCACCCTGATCATTAGTTTATTAATAGGAGACACAAATGGGGAGGTTTTAGAGAAGTTGCAGAAGTCAGGTGACGTGCAGCAACTCGGCACACGAACCTGAACACGGAGACGCGCAGGGAGGGTCATGTGACACCAGGGCATGTATGTAAGCTAAGCTTTGTTATGAGATACGTCTCACTGAGGTTCTGTTGAACTAGTTTTCATCAGGAACAGATTTCCTCTGTAGTAGACCAAACACGAGTAAATATGAGAACTGGCCATTCGGAAACACGTTTTTTAATGTTAACATGCAACGCTGCATAAGTTAGACTTGTATTTGGTGTTGCTTATGCTGATTATCATGAGCAGCCAAAAAGGTGCAAAATCTGCCCTGCTTATGTGGTTTAATGCAAATACTGACAATGTTCTTTCAGCTTTTAATTATGTTTTTTTAATAATATGAAATGGAGGAAAAAACAATAATATGCATTAATATGTCATAAATGAAACTACTCTGAGGCCCAACCCTGTACAGGGAAAAAACTGCACCTCCTTTTTCCATTTCTGTTAACTTCTGTTAACTTACAATCTGTCATTTAATTATACTGTAGACATGTTTGGTAGCAGAAATCTCAGAATGTTGGATTAAAACATATAACATATGTTATCCATTAAACATAGTTACAAACAAAAACAGTTGAATCAGAAATTAAATAAATTGTACGAAATGCGTCAATGCAAATCTAACTATGTTAGAGCAAATAGGTAAAATAAATAAATAAAAATAAAAAAATGTAAAAATCATGTAATAATTTTTAATAGTTTTATTTTAATAGGGTGAAAAATAAATGTGTGGGTAATAAAAATAATCAAGCATTCAAAACAAGGCTTTTCAGGCATGTAATAAAAATATATTTTTACTATTAAAAACACGTTCCATCCTGTGCCGAATGACAAAACGCTGAGTTTTCTTTACTAAAACCTCTTTAACTTTGCTCTAGTTTATTTTAACAGCATGAAGCTTTGCAAATGTAATGTTAACATCTAAATATATGGTTCCGGAGAGATTTTAGCCTTATTATATTTTTAAAAAAAGATATATATATATTTCTAAATATTGTCAATGAAAATAATAATAATTCAGGCTAGAGAAAAAAAAAAAATCTATTCCATCCTCACTATCTCTAAAACAGCAGCAGCTGATTTGATATTTACATTTCTGATTAAATCTCCCAAATGCTAGCTTTATTTTGATACCAAGATTATTTAAGTCGAGTTTGTAAATGCTGAGACTCAATTACATTTCAGCACCTTAGTTCAAAAGCAATTTCAAGAAAAAACAAACTAAAAAGTCTTACAAAAATATTTGCAGCTAAGCGTAATATTAAACATACTAAAGGTTTACCTGCACTGAAACATTATAGTGTTTACACGCTGCCCAGCTCAGCAGAAATGACAGGGATTCCAAACACTGCAGGGTGAGAGCGTATCTAATCTAGAGATTAAGTGGCAATGAACTGCCATTAAAATTGACTTTTTTACAAGTGCAATAACTGGGAGGGCAATGTGGCCACTGGGAACTAATAAAGAGTTTAGATACCAGTTTGTGAATGTTTCAAAGTCCCGAGTTGATCTCTATCAAACCAGGTAACATTCAGATTATAAAATCAGTTAAAAGTGTTCAGACAAATTCACTCAAGAATATAAACTGTTTTTACTATTTCAGGATAAATCTTTGGAAATAACCAATCATGTGTTTTATTTATTTTCAACAACACCTCATATGGTAACGATTAAAGTAAACACAGAGGAGTTTTACTAGTGCTGGACGATATACCAATTTGTACCGAAAATTGTTTATTTTTGTTTCGATATGATTTTTCTGAATACTGGATTTAGTTGACTGGTGCACCAAGCTGAGCTAAGCTTTATTAAATAACACCAAACAATAGAATCAATAATGATCTTTTCTTAACCCTCCTTTAGGGTTATATTGGCAAAAAAAAATAATCACGAATAATTGTGGTAAATAAATTACAGAACTTTTTTTATTAATGTTCGTCATATCTGAAGCAGAGGGGAGCACTGAGCGGACTGACCGTTTGCTCATCAATAAGCAACGTTTGTATATTTTATTATCAGCTGAGCTGTGATGAAAAGAAAAATACTGTGAAATACCGTGATACCGGTATAATTGTTGAAAATACCATGACATAAAATTGGGTCATACTGCACAGCACTAAGTTTTACAAGAACAAACATCTAACTCTGGCCACCAATACTGCTTTCCAGACCACCAATTTTGAGACCACTAACTCTTTGTAATAAAAATTTTCCACATAGCACAGAAGATGGGAGGCAAATTTTTCCTCTATCCAGAGTGCGGATCGTTAAGGTTCAAAAGAAGGACGACCTGCTTAGAAGCAGTCATTGTCTCCTGTTTAAGTGGGGTCAAGAAAGACCCCACTGAGTCATGAGCATGAGGGCTCATCAGAGAAAAAAAGACTACTCATTCTAACCAGGCAAACTATGCAACATCGTTGAAGAACAAAGACCAGCTTTATCCCCACACTTAAGGTGCTCTTCTCCTGAAACCTCTCTGGAGGTGAAATTACTTCATGTTTAATAAGAAAGCTAATACCCAACGAGAGACCCGGTAACAAAATCTAAACTCCAACTATCACTCAGGATCTGACACAGCATGTTAGCACATCCGTCACAACAATGAACAGAAAGTTCTGGAGGCAAAGAAAGGAGAGAATAAAATACTGAACAAATAACACTTAATTGAGGTCAGCGTGATTGAACGCTGCGAGGCTGGGATGGTTTTAACATAGGTTCCAGATGGCAGGTTGTTATTTCCCCGTGCCCTGCTAATACTGCAGGATTTGATGCTGGTAACCTGAGTGTCCCCCGGGTCCCCCTGGCTCCTCCACCGCGCTGAAATCAGGGCCAAGCTTCCTCTGCTTGCTTCTCTGCAGGTTTACTCAACTTTAAAAGTGTTTGACTACGGTGGAGGAGGGGTGCGTAGATGTGTGTGTGGATGTGGAGGTGGGGGGGCTGTGCAACGGAAACAAAGCACGTTAACACCATCTATGTGTTTAACAAGTTTGGAGACAAGCTGGGGTTTCCTTCAAATCCGCACTGGATGGTGGTTCGTACTCCTGGACAGCAGGAGGGAATCCCTAACCTTTCTTAATAAACAAAAACACATTCATTCTGTCATTTTAAAGCCTGTCATACATATCAATATCACTCACTCCCCAGAATATTTGGGGAAAATAAAAAGACCCAGATCAATGATGCATCTCTGAAACTGTTCCTCCAGTCTGTGGTGTTTTTGTTATCTTGAGATCTGAGAGCTGACGCCACTGCTGAGAATTCCTTTAATATTATTCTGGGTCTTGTCCAAGTTTAGACTGTTTTTTTTTTCCTCCAATTTCAGTTGTTTATTTTAAAATACGCCAAGCAGATGAATAAGATTCTAATTTCAATGTATAATTCAAACCTTCGTTCATCTCACTCATGGCCTAAGGCTTCAGCTAAACTGACACATTTGCAGACATGAAAAAGTAAATAAAATGCATTTCATGAAAAGGGTAAATTCACTCACGTCATTTAGAGATTCAAACTTTTACAAACCTGAGTATAAAAAAGGGTGTGGATGAATGATGTCATGACCTTTTCATGGAAAACATATTGGTTTTGAAGAGTCTTGACTTAATGGAGACGTTCAAGCAGACAAGAACCAATTCCTACCATAACAATTCTTTTTTTATTTAATTATATTCAAAATTCCTAAATTTACCCAGTGAAGAAGTTTAGAAGAGTGTTAAATCTTAAATATGGTGTAAAGCAGGGTTTCCCCTAGGATTTTTTTTAACCGTGGTGGTGGGC
>JARVGW010000624.1:19975114-19987906 GCA_031762495.1 Anablepsoides rubrolineatus | reverse complement strand
TGTAGAAAATAATGGAAGTCAATGCCAGGTCCCCATAAAGATAGCTGTACTAGACCGTGCGTGCGTGCGTGCGTGCGTGCGTGCGTGTGTGTGTGACAAGGCACACAGGGAAGCAGAGGATAAACTTCAGCTGGAAACAAGGAGAACAAAACTTAAAAATGCCAATGTGAAACAAAAACAAGAACATTGATTGACAGACAAATAAACTGACTTTTTTTTAAAAAAAGGGTCTCAAAAAGAAAACCACACCATTACAGTGTGTAAAAAAATATGGATGCAGTGATATAAAAACTACAAACACATTTGTGTATTTTTTCAATACCATAAATAAACGACCAGCCTGCAGACATGGCTCTACTTCAGTTATTCCTGGTTGTGCAGCATCACTATCATTATCATGATCAAACAGGTAACCACCTGAACAACTATTTCCCCTCCCAAAACAGAAACACAAACAACAAGCAGGAAATCAAGACATTAATATCAGCCCAGTTTTACTTATCGGACTGATACGCTAAAAAATGTCCAACATCGGCTGATACCAATGATTTTATTACAATTTTAATTGTATAAATGCTAGTCTTTTAAAATCTTCAGTGACCAAAATCATAAACCCTTCTGTCCTATAGAAACAATTAAAAACCATCCCTTTCTAGTCAAGTGCTCCTGTCTTAGTGTCAGTGGGTGATGAAATGGCTCTGAGAACACGTAGGACAGATATTAAAGACATTTCATCCACAGATTATGTGCATCAACAGTATTAGAGGCTATCAGAATTAAATATCATGTGGCACCTGTTTTACATTTTAATTAAAAAAACATAAGCAACTGAACCAGCTAAAACGAGAGGATAATGTATTATATTATGAATCTGATTCATAATTACTGCTGTGCTGGTTATCTGCGTGACTCTGAACCATCACAACACTTTTATTCAAACTGGAACCAGCAGGGTATGGTTTGAACTGGGTGGAACAATCCTGGTGATAAAGTGTAATCATGGGGAAAATGAGCAGACTAAAAACAAATAAATAAAAAAGTTTTAAATGAAAAAAATAAAAATAGGAATGGAAATTTAGTTGACCCTAAAATAAGCCCAAAAAGCATTTTCACTAAGGTGTCATTTAACACAAAACCGCATCAAATGAAGCCAAGCAAAGAGACATGAGGCAGTGTGTGGGAGGCTCAGTGGGCAAAGGGACACACAGAGATGTGCCACAGCTTTTTTTTTTTCATCCTGATTATGTTTTTTTGTTCTTTTAAGATTTAATAGACAAAACGAGGAAACAAATTGTCACTTCCGTTGCCTTCAAATGGTCATATACTGGTACAAATCTCTAAATAAAACTGCCGTTACTCATGTTCGGTTATTCCTGCTGTGTGACATTTGGACAACAGGAGTTCTTTTTGAAACATTTTGGGAAACGGAGCACTCATTTGTGAATCCTGTGGTTCTGCTGTAAAGACCTGCAACCATACCGCCTCCAAAATGAGTCTGAACAAGCATTTCATATCAAATTCAGAAAAGTTAAAGGAGTTAAGCTCAGCTAGCAATAGACTCTCTGTTTTCCAGAGAACATCCATAACAGCATCATCTGCAAAACGTAAAACTAGAACGCATCACCACAAGAAAACAGCAAAGGTTAAGCCGACACTAATCCGTTTTGGGGATAAACATTAAACTTTGCTAAATTGCCATCTATGAGTTGAATGCAGCTCATTAATTTGAAACACATCTGCCAAAGTGAGTGACATCCGGGCTTTCTTTTATATGTAGTGGCAGTTGACCATTTAGGCTGATAGTTGCACATTTTTCTTACACAAAATCCTTTTGTGCAGCTCTAAAGCAGATGCGTTTGACTGGAAAAAGCTGTAAGAGCACTTGGGAGAGTTGGAAGGTTTGAAGTGCATGAACAGCTCTGCTGATCCACGGTGTTAATGCATGCGTGCAGAGGCAACCCCATTACTTATTGAACAGTGCACGTGTACTACATACAGAAACCACAGCAAAAAAAAATAAATAAAGTACTTTGAGCCTGTACAGTGGATATCTGAAAATGCAATCTGGCTGTGAAATTAAAATTATGCTCTCTGATCCAAGAATACACTGTATTATAGTGTTAAAAGGTCACGAGGCAACAAACAGGACCATTTCTGCGCCGCAACTTCTCTAAAGGCCCTGTCATTGCAACATTTTAGACAACTTAGGATATTTTTTGTCTAAATTACTAATAAAAATGTTATATATTTGATCAATTTGTTAGCATTTCAGTATGTACACGCCTAAAAGACGCTTACATCTGATTTTTATTCCATCTTCAACATAGATATCTTTAAAAATTTCGGAAGTTTTTCTATAGAGATTGCAACTTATTAAGCCCCTTGAAGGTTTTTCAGCAATTCTCCATCACATCTGTTTTGTGTTGTTGTGAAAATGAAGAATAAAAAAATAATGATTAAAAAAAAATGTGTATAAATCAATATATGTTATCAATATTATCATAAAATTTGCTTTGGTAAAAGCTGAAGCTGATTCCGAAAGCATATTTTGAGGTTTGAACAGAACTTTGTTTAAAAATGTTCAGTTCATCACTGAATAAATTTAAACAAAACATTCAGCAAATGAACAATGGATGTTTTACAACTCCAACAGAAAGTCAAACGTAACACGTGGACGAGCTTTTAAAGCACAAAAGCATTCTAACAGTGATGGTCCAGTGAGGATCTGTGCACGGAGCCCCTCTGAGAAAAGGTCTAAAAAATGTAAGGCCTGCAGGGGTTGTGCAAAAGCAGCTTAGGTTACACTTTTCAACAACATTTGTTGACTTTGGACCTCAAAGAACCACAACTGCTGTTACTCATCAGCAAGTAATCTGTACTTCACACGCTCAAGGTAATGTTTTGACACGGCATCATTCATTTCATCAACGATTCTCCTCTCAAACAAACAGAACTTTTTTTTCCAGTCAATTTAATTCAAAACTGTGATTTTTTGTGCTGATGACACAATATTATCTAAATAGCAGTGTAGGGTTATGTAATGCTACAGTTGATAAAAATAAATTCTGAAGCAAAGCTCTGGAGTAAAGCGCCTTTTAAGTGCATTTGTATACCACCAGGGAAAATACACAATGTCAGCATACAGAGCTAAGAAAATAATCTAACGCATGAATTTTCTATGAGATACAACCTGTTTTTAAAACAGTCTCATTGCTGGCAACTGAAATTAAATACTTCCATTTGCTTCCAATTTAGTTTTTTTCTTTTAGCACTCTTTTAAAATCTGCTTTTGCACTTTTAATTGAGTGGGCATTAATCACTACTGAGGTTTGTAATTTCCAATAATGAACATGTTAAAGCTGTTATTAGCACCGTGTCCAAAAAAGAATCATTTTTAAACAAATAGCTTTTACAAACTTTACCATTCACATCTATTCACAGAGCACAAAGAAACACACACACTTTCTCACACACACACACACAAACACACAAAGCAGCAGTTTAAGACCCCGAGGTCTGTTTAAATTAAATCCTGTGCTAACTCCGTCATGTTTCACTCAAACCAGTGAGGTACAAATTAAACACAAACAGTTTAGAAGCTGCCCTTTCCCAGAGTTCTTCATCACTTCCTCTGTTACACAAAGACACACACTTAGACAAACACACACACAAAAAGAATCAAGATGTCTGTTTGTTTATTTGATTTCGGTAACAATTTAGCATTTTCGCTTCAACCAAGAGTTTGAGACAAAATCTGATCAGCGTACAGAAACGTTTTTTCAACTTTTTGAGCTAAAGATGTCATGTTAGATTTAAATTTCAAACAGATTACAGTAAAATCTTTAGAACTGTAGAATCAAATGCAGCAGCAGTGACTCGACACATTTTAATTTAGCTTGTGTCTACTACGTACTTCAGATGTGGTTTGTGAGGTGCAGGAAAAGTTCGAAACAAAACTAAATACTGTACATGGAACTGTTTCTTTTTGTTCCACCACACAGGCACTTAAGTGTTCGCTCCGGTGCCAAACTAGCTCCAAACTGCAATGAATCCTCATATCGGGAGTGACAACACAGATGTGCAACATAATGGCCCCGGTTTGGGAGAGGAGCCAAGTCAATATGGGCTCTGTGAATGCCATGATGAATGAATCAGTGCATGATTGGCTGCATCACATGTATTTAAAGGATCCAGTACATTTAGACTCCTTCAAGGAAGCAAAAGAAACACCTTTTTTTATCCTGATCTTTTTCAACCTACTATCAAAGGTGTCATAAAGCTTCAAAAAAAAAAAAAAAGTTCCATTGACTAGTCACTGGAAAACTCCCGACTTTTAAAAGTCTGGTCAACTCTAATTTCTGTGACACCAATTAAATTAGCAGCTTCCTGCCTTTTTGTGGGCACCTCGTTTGGCTGCTTTTTGTGCCCGACACAATCCAGGAGCCCAGCTTTCTGAATAAATGTCATTAGAGGATCCACAAGAACTTTCAGAAGGAAACGAAGGTGCACTACAGTTTCATATTTAATGAGACCACAGTTGCACTTATTAGCTGCATGGTTTATGACCTGCATGTGCACGGTGTATGCGTCCTGCACACATTCACTGGAAACACTCGAAAGGATAAGAGCGTCTCCTCCATCTTGTCAGATTGGACGTGAGTAGATTTTCGAGATATGAAGATGGAAGACGTGTTTCTGGGCTTGACGTACAATCTTCTCTTTTCACTTTAAATACCAGCGCCCGTGTTCTTAAATGGACCATTAGGAATCGTGTACTCCTGTATTTGGAGTTGCCTGCCTTGACAGCTCTTCAAGGTAAATATTCCCTCAGCTCTTAAATATCACAGCTCGACCTGCTGTGCATTTAGCTGTCACAAGTCACTTGTGTTCTTTTGTCATCCATAGAAGAACGAGAAACACCTGGACTACTTAAATTACTGACTGAATATCACTGGTTTATTTTGGTTTTGAAGCTTAATTATACTTTTAAATAGATGCCTTTTTAGGAACTAAGGATTATATGTAAAAGTATACAATATCATACATTGAAGTTACATAAACTACTTCCTTGGAATTAAAACCTGCTGTATTTAAGTGTTTCAGTTTAATTTTTGTTTTTGTTTCTTTAAAACAGGGGTGTCAAACTCATTTTCACCGAGGGCCACATGACAGTTATGGTGGTCCTCGAAGGGCCAGTTATAATGAACTTTGACATTTCATGTTTAACTTTGATTAAACAGTGTTTCAACGTGTTCTATTTTAAAGACTGAAAAGAAGTGTATGACTGACTGAATCTGAAATAAATACAGAAATATTATTAAAAGTAACACTTTTTTTTTTCTTTGGAGGGAGGGGGGTACCCCCCCTGGCGGGCCACACGGGAGTCACCCGCGGGCCACATCTGGCCCACGGGCCTTGTGTTTGACACGTGCTTTAAAAGATCACAAATTTGGTTGTTAATAACTTCATTGTAATTCATTCTAATTTGCTCTGTTAAGCACTTTGTGATGTTCGTGTCTGTGAAAGGTGCTAAAGTTTACTTGCTTAACTTTAAGACCAGAACTTTTGTCTCATTAGTGAGACATTTAAACTCTAAATGTTTAAAAAATAAACGTAAATAAAAGAAAAGGGCTTTGCTTTCGGCGACCTTTTTTAAAGTTATGTCTGCAAATGCAGCAATTTGATCTGTGAAAGTGGGGCAACTACATAATGTTCTCATCAAAATCACGGTGTTGAAGGTGAAGGAAAGCACTCCAAGGTCATTACAGGTCATTACTAACAAAGTCGTTTTGAGCAGAGGTGATATTTTGCCACGAAAGTGTAAAGGTTGAAGAAAACTCTTAAAGAAAACAGAAATACTTTTTATCTAGGTTTTAATATGTTCGGGTTTGATTTTAAAAGGAAGATATTTTAAAGCAGGACAAGAAAAAATGAAAACTTTGGTTTAATTCTGCTCAAATATGAACCTGTGAAGCAAGGTTAAGCATTGGTGCTGCTTAATATTCCAGTAAAAAACATATCTCACAAAATCAAGTTTTTAATTATGTTTTTTGAACAAAACTGGGTAATTTTGTAATTTAAAAATAGATGAATAAAAAAAATCTAGCAAAAAAAAGAAGCTCAGAACTCATTTAATACACAAAAACAAACAAGAACTCATAACAGCAAGCATAGATCCATTACTAAAACACCCTGTTTTCTTAAATTGACACTTAAGATTGCTGAAATGACCAACTTTACAGCAGAAACAACCAATGATTTTAGTTTCTGAAGCTTTTCTTTTTTTTAGAACCAGTTTCAGAAAGCAGTCATTTGTGTAAAAACGAAAAATTCTACGTTTTATGTTATCAAACAGGGACAAAAGATGTGCATGAAAATGAGCAATTATACTAACACACATTTCTGGACTGTCTTATAAAAAAAAACCTGGAGCCTGAGAAGAAAAATCCAAAAGGAACAAGAAGAACATCCATACTTCACAGAAAAAGACAGACTCCCTCTTCCACTGGGAGATCTAAAATTGGCTCGTCGGGGATATTTGAAACGTTTTGGACCAAACCTCGAGAGCTCGACTGCTGATGTAAAGACGAGGCTTAGCATGCACCAGACGGGAAAATCAGTGGCAACAACAGTTCCCAAAACCAACAATGAACCGTCGCATACAGTTTCTCAAGATGAATGTCCTAAAAAATAAAAAAAAACACAGAACAACCAACACACTCTAGGCTTCAAAAAGTCATTTTTTTTCACAGTGGCAATGCAAGAAACTATCCTATTTTCACTCAATTTTATATCCTCTGCTTTACCGCTGTGCCTCTGAAAGTAGAACCGATGTACCTTGCTCACTTTTACACTCTGACAGGTTGAATACGATGCCAGCACGGGGGTCCGACTGAAAACCAAGCATCACAGAGTCTTACAGAATGCATACGATCCAACTCTCCCTCACAATCCAATGTATACTTAAAGGAGCAATATCATGTAAAATCAACTTTTTTGAGTTTTATACCATGTTATAATGTTATCCTCTCATCAAAAACATGTTCAGAGTCTTACTTTGACTCATTCATGCATGTTTGAGAAATCCTGCAGTGTCTTTAAGCAGCCATGCTGAGGAGCAAAACGACCGGGTGGAACCAGAAATGCCTTTTAGTACCAACGCCTCTGGGCGGTGTCTCCAATCAGAGCTCCCTCATCACAGAGCACACTTCTCCAAGCAACTCACGTTGTTTTTTTCACATCCTTGTTTAGTCTATGTGTTAAGATTTGTAACTTATAACAATCAGAGTGTGTGTCTGTGTGAGGATGAGTGAAATAATCTTACCAGCTGAGATGTTGTCCTTTCATTCGCTCTGGTTCTTTTGAAAACATACTTTCCGATCCGACAATAATGTTCATATGTATCCAGAGATGCAATTTTCCAAAAGAAATATTGTAAAATGTTGCTTCTTTATTTATTATCATTACAACAAAGTCTGCTGAGAGAAGCTGCTGCGATGACGTGCTGAAATGGGCCGGACAGAAGCGAGGAGGGGGGTTTCTTAAAGACACAGAGGCCAATTTCAAGGTGTTTACAGTAGGAAATAAAAATATTTTTTAAATTTAAACATATAAACAGCATTTTAATAACTTAAGGTGACATGGATACTTTATTATAGTATAGAATTTAAATATGAGAAACACATAATATTGGCCCTTTAATAAATTCACTGTTTTCACACAAACTGTTTGATGGAGGTTTCTGATAGCGTTGCACTCGGTGCTCAAACACTGTCCGCCTGTACTGTGCATCTGCATGGGAGAGATGCAAACAAAAGAAAATGCTCTGCATCTGTTAGCGCAGCGCAGCACCATGTTGCTGCCGAGCCTTTGTCGCGGGCGACGAGTGCATCTTGGCAGAGCAAAGTCATCCGCGGCCAAAAACCTTCTATTCTTGTCTGAGTTCTTGGTTCCATTCGTTTTTCGGTTAAGCAGCCATGTGGATAAACAAGACTTCTGCAGGATTCAAATTCCCCGGTGAGAACAGAAGTAAAACCTAACACCAACTACAAGCGCAGTTCTGTTTAAAAAGGGAAGAGTCAGAAAGAAGAAATCACTGTTGCTCGTGTTTTGTTTTTTTTTTTGCTTTGGAGGCTTCTAATAATTCATGCAAATCTTGTTTACTGAGAAATAAATAAATAAAGCACACGACTCACTGCAGGTATTGTTTGCTGTGTCACTTTTTTTTTGGAGAGGTCAGCAGGTTCGGCGTCTGTTTTCAGTGATGGCATTTCGTTTGTGAAAAAACCCAGGTCTGTCACCAAATGTCACCTTACCACTTCTATGTTATCTCATCACTTTTTTTTTTCCTGCAACTTGTCACGCTGACACTACGTCTCTGACATGAGCAAACTGTTAGTTTCCTTCGGGCAGACTTGTGGGCTTTATTAATATTTATAGAATAACAGCTTAAGGCCATCCCCCTTGAGAGCTATCACTCCACTTTGCTGCCTAACACGTACAAAATATATTGACAACTGCTATTTTACATCTCCTCTTTCCCTGGAACATCCATGTGCAGGTGTGCAGCAGGTTTTCAAAAAAACAAAAAACATGCCTTTCTGAAGAAATAAAAAAACACTTTTGGTTCCGTTTGATTAAATACCTTGCATGGCAAACAACATGTCCAATTCAATTTTGCAAATATTTGACAGGCTGCGATGGAAAATTCTTATTTAATAAAAAAATTAATAAATCAGGCAGAATCTTAATGCCATTACATGGATGTCATGATTATTTGTGGCTGGTTGTACAAACAGGCCCTGAAGTCTCAAAGTAATGCCAGTTTGAGTAAAGTTTGGCCTGAGACCTTTACATTACCACCAGCCATTATAAGCTGGATTTTGACAAGAAAGTAACACACATATGGGCACAATCAAAAGCAATGGTTTCCTTGCTGAGACACTATCTGATTGGATGGATTAGTAAAACTCACATAAAAACCGTTGCAAGATAATCCCATCGCTTTTCTGCCAAGATAACCATTTCCAGCCTGATGGCTACAGGCAGACTACACTACCCTGTGATGTAGTGATTAGGGTGGCATATTTACAAAGCATAAATTTAGAAAATCAATGCACTACATCAATTCAGTTTGATTTATATAGTCCTATTTTGCAATAAAAGTCATCTCCGAGCACCAAGAAGAAAGTATAAAACGTGTCTAATACAACTTAAAGAAACAACAGGGTCTGGTTTTTAATATCCACATGGGGCCAATCTGTGTTACAGCCAGCAGGGAAAAAAACATTAAATCAACAATAAATACAGTAAATACCAGAATTGTAAAGTAACTAAGTACAAATACTTTATTACTGTACTTAAGTAGAATTTTTGGGTAACTGTACTTTACTTGACTAATTGTTTTTCAGCCAACCTTTTACTTTTACTTTTTACATTTTCACACAATTGTCTGTACTTTCTACTCCGTACATTTTTTAAAAAAGGCAAAAAGTCGTTACTTTATTTCATTTTTGCTTGTTTTCATTCCAGTTGTTATTGTAAAAAATAAATACTATTCATATAAACCGTGCCTCCTAAATAGAGTGAATTTAATTGTGGTTGAATGAGAAGTATAAATATATAAAATTCAGATACCGTATTAGTTTGTACACAAACAAATCATGTCACACTCCAGCAGGACATGATCATTAAAATAAAAGTACTGTACTTAAGAAGTATTTGTATTTCATGAATTATATTATTGCATTTGGCCGCAGCCCTCAGATAGATTTTTATTTTGAAGAAAATATTTGGGCAGCCTTGATATGTGTATATAAACTGAAACAGCTAGACTAGTGCATCCTAATTTAACATAAATACTTATTTTAATACAATATAGTCATTTCTGCATTGTTTTGGGGAAGTCACCTGCTAATAAATGTCATTATGTAAAATTAACTGCTCATTTTAAATCAATACTTTTATTTTTAATACTTAAGTACAAAAAATATCAGATATTTTAAGATTTTTACTCAAGTAATATTCCTAAAGGAGACTTTAACTTTTACCAAAGTAACTTCTTGGTAAGATACTTGTACTTTTACTCAAGTGTCACTTTGTTGTACTTTATACAACACTGGTAAATACCATAAAAACTATCATGTATAGACATATCTACTACATATCTACTACATATCTACTAGCAACAATTAACAAGAAGTATTTAAAAGGATAACAGAAGGTAAAAATGTTGGTTCTGCATCTTTTGAAGCAAGGAGATTATCACAAACATTTACTGCCCATCTCGTCTCAACAACAACAAAAAAAAGTTGAATCCAAGCATCTTTCTGCTGTTGTAGTTTATTTTGAAAGGATTAGAAATTTGTCTCTCCTATAAAGAGAACTAACCATCCTAATAAATCCTATCCAGATGACACTTTAAACAATGAGTACCAACTCTCAGAATAAGAAGAAAAAAAATTAGAAATTAACCACCACCCTTCAAAATAAATATGAAAAATTGAGTTAAATGTGCATATTATAACAATTGAAAATGTATTACTTACTTAAAAGCATATCAGGTTACACGTGTGTAAGTTGGAACACAACATATTATACAGACTCTGACAGAAAGCTGGCACCAACATAAGAAAAGGAAAAACTCAGATGTGAAAATGTTTTAATTACTTAAAAGTGGGCTTATTAAGTGAGGAGTGTGATAAGCTTCCTGTCCTGCGCCTTCACTTTCATCTCGCCTTAATTCGAATCCTCTGAAAAAAAAAGAAAAAGGGGCCCTGTCACAGCAATCACAGCTTTAACTCAAAGCTACAAATTAGCTGAAGATTGGAGGAGAATTCAGCACTGAAGTCAGGCACTCTGAAGTTAAATCTTACAAATGGGCTTCAACGCTGCGGAGTAAATTTTTCACAACCGTTCGTTTAGTCAAAGCTGGAATAAACAGCTCAGGATCATTTTCAATATGTCATTTCTTGACCTTCAGAAAATAACAATATAAAGAAAAAGAAATCCAGTTTACAGCAGATTAATCTGAACGATTTTTAGCAACAGAACATCAAATATATTTATTTTAAATCATATTCCAGGCGCTGCAGACAGCTCAAACTGAATATCAGCAGGACTTCATCCATAAAGAGATTCATTTCAACAGATTATCCTCTTATAACATGAGTACAAACCCTTCCCACTTCACTTTCATTTTTAAAAAACTGAAACTCCAACCTACTTTTTTCCTCTTCTCAACTAGCCTGTGTTAATGTGGTGACCTATACGGTGCTGCTGAAAACAAGTAGGTGCTACGACCATTTACCAGCCCCACCGCTCACAGCCGTGACAGAGAAAAGGCCACGCTCAGAGCTAAATAACAGCACTCTGTTACAAAATCCAGGTAGTGTTTCATACCTAATGCCACGGTGGCCTAATCTAATTCCAAACGTGACGCTGGCGTATTGACTGCTAACTGTATATGCTGCTTTTTCAACTGTAAATCACTGGGGTTTAATTACCTGCAAATCGACTGCTGTTTCACCGTCTTGCATAAGATTGTCTTGGTCATGATGAAATGTCACTTGGGAGCCTGTTCTGATGGGACGATTCCATGATGCAGATAATGAAGGATGCCACTTTGTTAGTCTGATAGCTGGAAGAAATGTGACGGCTGTCAGCTAAATTGCTCTTATAGCGTTACTTTCAGCTGTTGCAAGGACATCTTATTATTCCTGTCACTTTCCCCGAGTTCATCACGAGCTGAGGACCTACGGTTCAAAACTGCTAGCTCTTTTTCGTCCACTGTGCATGGCTGCAGCAGGCCACAGTATATACCCACAACATTATGAGTGGGGCAATTTGCTGCAGTGCATTTAACTCAAGTGGTGTAAAACACATTGACCCGACAGCTGGGCTTAGTCAGTCTGCGAGCAGTATTTGGGAGCAGTTTGAAATGGTCAGCCTCAATTTCTCTCCATCGGTGTTGAGTTCTTTAGTGCATGATGGGCAATCAAACATAAAGGTTCGAGAGGCCAGCACTGCCAAACCTGCTCTATTAGGGCCGGACCGTTTGATGATGCTTAGTTTGACATTTCATTTTTGAAGCATTTTTGCGTTTCCAGGCTGTCTCGGTTTTCCTCATTTCCATTTTATTTGCACGTTTGCCGAACGTTTCATTCATTTATTTGAGGAGAACCTGCTGAACTGCAGATATTTTTATTTTATTTTTATTTTTTTACCAGTCACAACGGGGTGATTAGATCTAGCTCGCCTTGCTGACTTTTGATTTAAGCTGTTGTAGATAGTGTGAACCAGGAGCCAGTCTGATTTACCTCATGTGGCACTTTTTTGAAGCAGACAGAAATTACTGCAAGCAAAGACAGACACTGTTATATAGGCCAGAAGAAAAAAATAAAAAAACACCATAACAACAGTAACCTAGCACTGCATATGAAAATGTATGTACTTATTATAAATCATACTTTTTATAATGTATTCTGAAATATTGTCCATATATTTTATTTTTCAGTCACTCCGGCTGTTTGTAGCTTAGAAACACACGTGGTAGTTAGCATGACTTTCATCATTTACTGTATATCATTTAAGACATAAATTTGCAAAGTTTATACCAATGGTTCAGCTTAAGACATGGGTTAAAGCAAAAAAAAATCTTTTGACTGAAATATTTTTCCTACTTCCCCCCCCCGGAAAAAAAAACAAAAACAAAAAACTACAGTTAGGGGTTAGCGTTTTCATACATTTCATACGACAGAGAGGTACACAAGCAGTGCCCTGTGTTGGTTTATT